>JAAVTS010002538.1:5429-26168 GCA_022845575.1 Baylisascaris ailuri
GGAGGAAGAAGAAGAAGGAGAAAGAAATGAGTTGAGGGTAAAGAGACACTAGAGCAGTGAATTTTATTTACTTATTTATTTATTTATTTATTTATTTATTTATTTATTTATTCCATCAACACATGGCAATAGGCAATAGCTCGCATTTAACTCATATCACAGATTCTATTTATTGCATGCCGTATGCAAATTAACCAATATGTCGATCACTGCTCCATTTTAATTTTATAGATATTGCATATATTGTTCCAGTTCTAGTAAGGCCATGGGTGACTATGGCAATAAGCTATTAAGGAATGAGTTCGAATTGCCATCCTGAATCCGCTTTACCAGTTGTTGAAGCACAGCATCTGCAAAATGATTAATTTCCTATCTTCCTTTGAGATTCTCGATTTGCTCTTATTTTTCTCAGGTATACAACTCGAATCCGATGGTTTAGTATCCCTGTTTTTTTAATGTGTAGTCATTATCAGCGGGATGAATAGTCTAATTTTCGATAGCGCCGAGTTGTTGAATGGCAAAATGGTTTGTGCTTTAGAAAGGGGTCACATAGTGCGCAAGTGGCAACATTGTTTTGATGCATGTAAAACTGCTTTCGGTAGGTTAGTTGCTGGTCAACGAAAAGACCTAAGTTTGTTGTGCCCCCGTTGCACTTTTCTTCGTTTGTTGCCCATTAGCAAGTCGACGTTCGATCACAACCTTAGCCATTTGATAAAAGAAGCAGCACTTGCTAAATATTGTTTTTAAAGAGATAATTTTCATTTACATCGTTTTGAAATCCTTCTCGAATCGATTAATAAGAGACCATCTGATTCACCATTAGCTGTTCACTTGAAGCCTTTCGTTGATACAGTACTTGCACATCATCAGCCAACAGTTTTGACGTTGGTAAGCAAGGCAAATGAGCAAAACAGGAGGAATGATATAATGGATCCCTAGAGGAGAGCAAATTTCGCAATTCTTTTACTAGAGCTAATACCATTTATTACTGCAGTTACCTATCTTCCACAAAGCAGGTTAATTAAAAGTGGGAGAGCTGTATCGTATCGTGGAGGTGGTGGGCATCTATAAGTCTCTGCAGTAAGATCTGCTATCGACTGTGTCATGTGATTTTCGTGTATTCATTTGTAAGATGTATCCGATCTTAGTGTTCTTCATCCTCTCAGCTAGGAATTAAACTATATCAGTAGGAGCCGTAAGGAAAAAATATCTCGCCTGAAAAGTATGCTGAGATGAGGGGTTCAAGTGCTGTGTGCAGCTGATGGAATATTCATCTTTCAGGGAGCTTTAGTATAATCTATTATTGCGTTATCGGATGATAGATGATCGGACTATAAGGGGCTTTTTAGAACACTGCAATAGTTGTAGCTTCCTTCCACTTCATCGATGTGCATCTAGTTTCAACTATGCAACTGAAAAGGTGTAGTAGTTTTCAGACTAGGGAAAATTTGCCTAGGAAATTCCGGGCCACAGAGAGGCAGAATTTGCCAAGTATAATTATCTTGCAGGAACTTTTTTTCAGGGCTTGACACCCTAAATGGCTTAAGCGCTTTTCTAGCTTCAAATAATATCGCGTAGTTCACCTCGTGATGCACACCTCTTTTCTCATCAAACTCAATAAATAGCTCCAACATATCCGAGCCAATAAAATGCTTATTCAGTTCAGTTTCATCGTTTACAGTACTCCTTGGTTCCCATCACTGAGTTCAGTATCTGACGTTTTGTACGGATTCGCCTTATGCTTGCTGAATCCATATTTCGTTTGTCCTTTCTGATATTCTTTGAAGAAACTAACGAAAAAAAATGGCAGCCTTTCTAGCTCCTCTTTCAGCTGACCGTCTTGCGGCATTTTATATTTCACTCTTGACAGCCGATTTCCACCATCGAATCTTGTCGGCGATTTGTTTCCACAGGGCAAATGTAAAGGAACAGTCTTGGGCCCTTTCGTCTTTTTCATCTTTATTGGCGACCTAAGCAATTTCCTCCCCCCTGACTCTATGTGTTTCCTCTTTGCCGATGTTCTCAAGGTCTTTAACATCACCAGCAATCTTCAAAATATTTTCGACTGTATCACATAAATGGTTGCTCCCTTTGGTCTGTTCTTATCACATTTGGAAGCATCAGCTCTGGAAATCTCCTTGTAGTTAGCGGCTTTGCTAATGCAGCTTCCGACCTTGTTAACAGCTAGGCGTTTAATCAAAATTTGTAAATTGTAAAAATCGATGGCCACTTTCCAAATTTACTGAGGAATGGGATTGGAAATTTACAAAATGCAAGCAATTTTTGTTCATTGCATAAGGAATTCGTATAAATCAAAGTGCAGTTCTCTTTACGATTATGTGCGCTGTTCGTCAATAATCGATTTGCGGAATGCTAGAGAGACGTCAGCTTCCGAAGATCTCACCGAAGAACTTGTTGGAGGGACGCCGAAAGAGATTCCACGCTGTCTCTTATTATCGTTCATCGAACCCTCCGTTGTTCCTTTCTCTTTCTTTCCTTTATATTTGCGAAAGTTGAATTTGTTTCATTCTCAAAAGCATAAAATCAGCACGCCCAAAAGGTGCAAACTGCCCAATAATCAATAAAGTGATCGCAATCAAGGAATATCGGCTAATCCACCATCGCTTTCGTTAGAAGACGTCCATCTGGTAGTTTCCGAACGATGTAGAGTATGTTCGAGGAACCGTCATTCTCACGTTCCAAATAAAGCCATGAATCTTTTTTAACCAAATAATAAGCTCGAGTTGTTGCTGTATTAACAAAATGTAGCTCACCTCCTCCCTGAAATAATTATAGCAAATACATAACAATTGCTGATAAAACATTGATAGCGAGAAGTGAGTGGGCATCAAGAACCTCGTCGTTTTAAATGAATGGATTCCCGCTTGTTAAAATTTGTTTAGAAATTAAACGCATCTGACTTATCAGCATTGCTTTGTTATACCATCTAAAAACTATTCAGTGCCTTTTAGGTTCGAGTAAACAGTTTGCACATCAGCCGTTGACACAACACTGTCTCAACGAACCGACTGCTCACTGATTGATTTATTAAGCCTAAATACTGCATGAAAATAAGGAAAATTAGGCAACGGGTATCATAACTTTACCTGAACATAAACAGTTTGATCGGCGGTAGATTCAGAAGGAGTCTGAGCACGAAGCGCTCTTCGGAGTGCTTTGAACCGCATAAGAGCATCGTTTTGCATTCTCTTTGCTTTGCTGCCCTTTGCATTCGCGCTTACAGTCTTAATTTTTTCATGCTATATATCATAATTTTCCACTTTGTGCGTTTGGTCAAAGTTTATTTTCTTTGCATTTCCTATTCGGTATTTATTCATCAACTTTGTGATCTTGAATTTTAGCATCCAAAAAACTTTTTTTTTTCAAAAACTACACGCGAAAACGTCAATTTTTCTGTGATACTTGTTTATTATCTAATCGAGGTGGAAATGCTGAAAATGTCGGAATTTGCTGTCTCTTCCATCGATTTCCCTTCAAGTGGGAAACGCGAGAGATAGGGAAGAGCAATTGATCACGGCTCGTCTTGTGTATTTTCTAACACTTCACTAGTACGACTTATTGTCACCTTAGCCGCATTACTTGATACTCTGTCATCAGCGTACGTCTTTCTTACGACTTATTAGCATAATTGTTATCACTCACACGTTTTTTCCATCATTCGACTGCCAGCAAACTGAATCACATCATTGATTAGCTTCATCTTTGTAATAATTCTGCTCGTCCACTTTTTAAAACGATCCGGTTCTGGTATTTATCTTTTGTAACATTTCACAAGAAACAACCCGAGAGGTGCTATGCTAAAGTCACTAGGAACGGCTGTTAAGCGGATTGCAGCTGCCAGCTATCCTGTTCAACAGTGATGGCCAACTCCACGATCAGACTACTCAATAAATTCATTTGTCTATTGAATTCCTATTGAATCTCTCGATCAGTGAATGCTTACGAAGTATCGGAATAAGTCCTACTAACGAATGAACAAAAATTACCTCAGCAAATTTAATTTCCACAATTACCATCTATCACAAGTTAAAAAAAAAAAAAAAAAAAAAAAAAAAAAACTTTGCAGCTGACTGGCAGAAAAAGAATTTCGAGAGAACGTTCTTAGCAATCGAAATATACTATAAAGCTCACCATTTTATCAGCCGTAGTCATGTGAAATGCCAGCCGTCTGCTAATCAGTCAGTAGGTAAATGGCGAGCAAATATTTGAGTATATGCATTATATTATGATTATCATTATATCTCAGTTTTTTTAATGATCTTTTTTGAATAAGTATTCAAATTTAAAGAGAATTATATCGTGCGTTATTCATAACTTTGAAACAATCTATTTAATAGTTGAAGGAAGACGAGAAACACGTCATAGCAGTTGGCAATGATATGCACATTTCCATTGCTCTCAACTAATTAGTCATTTTTATAAATTCCAACAAATATCATTTGTTTTAAAATAATAAAATCCATAGCAGATTTTTTATGATCGAGAGGTATGGAATAAGAAATCAATTGGTGTAAAAATAAATGCAAAACTTTTTCCTCTTTCAAATTTTAGAATTTCTTTCCGAGTCGAAATGCATCAGCGCGAACCTTTGCATAGAACAACGCACATAATTCGCTATTGCTGCTTCAGTGGTCAATCAGTGAAATAGAAAGGCACAAAGACGCAGAGACACAAAACGCTCTTTCTTTGCTGAGCAAATTCGCATGCATAGATATTCGATATGGATATCGTGCTTCTCTGTTTGTGGTGTATAGTCGATTGATTATTCCATTTATGTGTTTCTTCCATTTTTCCCCCTCAGTAAAGTATCAAATAATAAGGGAGTTTGACTCTGCAGAATCAAAATGGATATGTACCCAAGTCGACTTCGAGTCCACCCTTCGGAAACGACGACCTCCGCCTCCGATAATACTACAACGACGGCTTTGTATCTCGTCGCTTGTTGCAACGTGAACATAACGTTACAATCAAAAGCTTAAATTGTGTTGCAACTGTATAATGCTATTCCACCCTTACAGTTAACTGCTTAAATCTAAAAAGTAACCCATCATCTAGTAGAAAGTGAGGGTAGATTTCTACCTCGTTGCTGACTAAAGCAGTAGCAAACTTCAAATTATCTACGAACCACGCTCACAAGAGTATGTTGCCATTGTTTGTTGGTAAATCTCTGTGATCGAGGAAGGTGGCGTGCCCTCCATACTGCGCGATTAATTTATTCACGAGAGAGGTTTATTGAAGTAGTGGATATTGCGAGTGTCATAGACATATAACAAGAGAGGAGCAGGTTTCTTCAGCAATCCCACAGGTAAACATTCCTTACAATTTCTAATGCCATGTCTATTTCACATTTTATTTAAGTTTATTCCCTGCCACATGGGCTCTACTCCGCTATTTGCGATCTTAAGAAAATCTTAGCTCCACCACACCTTCACTGCTTTCTCAAACGATTTCGATAAGAGATTTGAGCCATAATGCTTTGGATGAGTCGATATTGTGCTGCTTTCTCTTCATTGAGTGTTCAGGTATCTATTTTGGAGAGCGGCCAATGATTTGTCTCAGTGCGATAAATATACTCGTAGTGAGGTTTACTTTGAATTTTTACGAAAAACACTCCATCTTTTGTTCGAAGTTTGCACAAACAGTAATGAGACGAGCATTGAATTCCAACTGGAAAAGGATCCCAGCATGGTTTGCTTTGAACTTTAGAGGGAAACTCGCTGTACTAATAATTTGTTGCACTCAAGCCTGATAGATGATGACTACGACGCTGGCAATGCTCGGTGTTCGGTGATTGAACTAAGTGCATTTCGTCGATGAGGGAGGTGCTTCATTTCTGGTGGTTTTTATTAGTTTTTTAAGTATTTATTTCAGTATTAGTGCAAAATTCAGTGTAGAGTTGTTGTTTTGGGACTTGCTTTTGACGAATAGCCGACCCATCTATTAAGGCTTCTTAGTGATTACATTTGGAATAAAAACAATCGAAAACGCAACTCAAATCCTGGTGGGAAATTGCAGCTGGTGCGGTATTCAAAATGGCTTTGTCTTGGTGGGGGTTGTAGGTTAGGGGTTTTGGGGAATATGCTTTGATGGAAGGATTGACCAGCCATCCTTCCACAAAATGTGTTTCCCGCCGTAAAATTTCTTCAGGAGTTGGAGAGTAGGCGTACAGCGTGCTTATAGGATTCATCGTTTCGCTCTTGTTTGATTTTATTAGGAGTTTATTGGCAGCACCGAAATTGTTTTGTATGTTTTGGTGTGCAGAGACGCTGAGGAAAGCAAAACTGTATGTGAACACCGACCTGCAGGCTTCTCCGATGTTGCATTTGAGAAGCCTTCAGTAACGGTGTAGTAAGCGCACGCTGATCGAAATAAGACAGCGAAAGCTGCTATTAGCGGCACATTGCTTAAGGAGGCATGCGTCGAGACATCACAAATCTATATTAGATTTCTAAGCCATGTCTCTTAGCGTATGCCTACCAGATCTTTCCTTGAATTTCGTGCAAAATTAAGTACAATGATTTCTACGAATTCCCTTTCTATATTTATGACCCGCCGAAGTTAAAACGCCAACCTCCTTCCACAAACCCTTTTGATTTTCGATTTTGTTACTTACGGTACCCAGTGCAACGTCATTCGTATGCGATTTTTTGTGTTCTGTCACGGGGCCACAGTATTGCAGGCGGCCATAATGGGGGACGCCGGCTTCTATCGTGGAACAAGCTGCGACCAGGACAGTCGCTTCACCGACAAGGAACGCAAGCTATTGAAGCAGATGCGTTTCGAAGGTGCACTTGAGGAAAAGGTGATTTCTACTGTTCCGTTTCATATCTGAGTTTTGTCACAGGTGTTTCTAGACAGGTCATTCGAATGGAATTTTCACCTTATACGGGTAGGGATTATATAGTGCTAATGTAGAGGGTTTGCACAATAGCGATAATGTTCACGGTTGCATTGCAGTCGGAACGGTGATTTGAATGTTTCGAACTGTGAGAATGAATTGACTGACGTCGATATAAAACGAACCAACAAACAAATTCTTTGCATAGTGCAAGTGCAAACTCGCAAACGTTGCGTCTTTAGTGGAATAGTTATGGGAAGGATATTGTTTGGAAGGATGTGATACTTTGTCATAAAAAGTGATTAGAAAACTTATATTACCAGGAATAGACGAGTGTTTTCCTTAGTTATTACTTTAGCATCGGTTATGAAGAAGCATAATAATAGGAATACGAAGATGCAACAAGGCTATCAAACGAAGATAGTGAAAGTCTGTCAGCAACAGTGTGGAGATCGAATTGAATGAGCCGAGATAGCGTCGTCGTGCACGAGATATTTTCGTGCTCTAGGGTTGGTTATGAATCGAAAAGCAAAGACTCTTGATTTTTGATGGTCGCGTAATTACAAGTGTGCGTGTTTTAATGCATCGCGACAATTGCATCTCGTCTTTTTACCTTTAAAATGTGGCTACCATGTTGGATCTCGAGCTTAGGTTTACAGCTGAGCTTCAGCTTTGTTTCATCGATAAGCTTGACCAATCAACTCTAATTGACCTTTGAATACCTTTCAGGTCATCATTTCAAGCGTTTATCTGCTAGGAAACAGATATCCCACAAGCCGTATTAGAGTAGGCCGTTTCTGAAAATGATAGCCTTGTAGGTTTTGTGTCGACTGTGTTATGCATTCTTCAGCAGAAAAGAGAAGAGCGCAGTACATTTGGGGGCGTATGGTTCTGAGTTAGCGTCGCTTCTCGAACATCAAAATATTTCAGAACAGATAGATGCATTATGAAACGATGCTCTGAAAGGTGTTATAAATGAATTGCATTATTGAAGATCTGCATGAATCGCGTGAATCTGGACGTGTTGAAGCCGTGGATTACGGCCAAATTGAATGAAATCTTGGGCATGGAAGACGACGTACTCAATGAATATGTGTTCAGCCAACTTGAAGAAAAAACGCTGAATCCGAAAGTTATGCAAATCAATCTAACTGGATTTCTCAACGCTCGTCGAGCTAGGGAGTTCATGGGTGAGTTGGCCATTATTGTATTCTCTTCTTTGTTGAAAAACTTGGAGGGTGGCATTTCTTGTAATGAAATGCAGTCATGTTGACTGTTTGCTGAAAACAACGCCTGCCTTAACTGGATGCCGCTAAGCCCCATAACATCATAATTTCGAAGGCAAAGCGCTCCAACGCAAATTTCATAAAGTTAATTCATAAGAAAAAGCATATTGAGGAAATGTTGTACTGACAGCTGTTGTTACTTACTTCCGGAGCCGTACAATGGTTGGTGTTGATGTGTTGGTGGCTTGCATGATGTGGATGTGTTCACTTGCAGGTGAGCTGTGGACAATGCTGCTAGAAGCGCAGAACAGTGAAGATGGTATACCCACATCGATGGTAGAGAAGAAGATCAGAGAGATCGAAGAAAAGGTAAATCATCGATTTGTGCCTGCGCCCGGTTCAAATTTCTTTGCGTTTTTCTGGAGAAAGGTGGTAACCGCATGGGGTGTGAACGCGAATGTTTCGACCGTTATTGATGGAGTGAGGGCTCGGAGGAGCGCAATGAAGTAACGATCCTAGTTTAGTGTTGAGAGGAGCAGGGGAATATAACGATGCCTTGCTCCATAATCGCGCAAGTGGTTTGTCTGCTAAATCTAAAGTTCACTTGTCAGTTGTGCACACATTCGCGTGGTTTGTCCTTTTACTAATCTATACCCTTACGCTTCCCTCTAACTATGCTCGGAAATGTGTATTATTGATTTATTTGCTCTCAAATATGTTTTCATATGATTGTATTACCGTTAACAGCATCGGATTTGCATCGATGTTTAAGTGAGAATAGGTTGCATTGCAACAGCGGCAGGCATGCCATGACGCTTCTTTGAAAGCATAACAAGACCCGCGTATAAGTGTTAATTGTGGTAACCCTTTATTATCTCGCAATTCTGTGGGAGCTAGCCGAGCTTAGATCTTAAAGTCCCGTGCATATGGTCTAAGTCTTGAAGAGAATAGCGGAAGACGATGGGAAAGGAAAGGGTGTTGAAACCAATTTCAAGTACCATCCTCCTTATCGGATGAACTTTTTTGTCTCTAGGATGTTTATGGACGCGGATGAACTGTTAAGGTGGAATTGCATAATCCACATTTGGCCCCTGCATCACCGGCACGTTTTTTCAGACGAAGACAGTCAGTTTATCATCTAACGGTGCTGCAGCAGAAGCCGCAGGTTCTGACTGGAAGAACAGATACGATTCACTAACTGGCGGGAAATACGGAAATAGAAGCAAGGAGAATGAAGCAGGAAGTGGCAAGAAGGAAGAGGAAAGACGACAACGACAAGAGTCGGACAAGACACGAGATTCGGACAGGCGCAGATCAGAGAAGGAAAGGGACAGAGAATCAAGGAGTGAAAGGGACGCGAAGGCGAACAATGATAAGAGCGGAGAGCGGCGGGAGGAAAAGCGAAAGGACGAGAAAAAAGAGGAAAAAAGGCGTGAAGATGGCGATCGCAAGTCCGACAAAGATGGCAGTCGGAAAGTCGACAAGGAGAAAGACAAAAATAAAGACAAAGGTTTGTAAACTGCTTTAATTGTTTTAGGAGAGGATACTGATGTATGTAGTCGCTGTAACCGTTGTTTTTTCACAGAGTGCAATTTTTAAGATGGAATTGAGAGTAAACAGGGTTTCATTTTCACAATGAGAGCGTCGAATGAAGAAAGGCTTTTCCGTTGGTGATTTGCACATGAGCAATGCCTTCGTATCTCTCAAAGTGGGCGATCTCTCTCTCTCTCTTCCCCTCTCTCTCTCTCTCTCTGAGACAGCTAGCAATTAGGTGTGTTTATATCTTCCTTGCTTTTCTGCTTCCTTCTGAAACAACCCATATTTTTTTGACAAGGGTTTGATCAGAATTTTCCCCATTCTTAGAATTTGCGTGCAATTGGTTGAAAAAATGAAAAAAAAGAGTTCGATGAAAATAGTACAAGTGCACTTGTTTCCACAGAGTGCGTCATCGCTTTGTTGACATTTGTACTGGCTATGCATTCGCCTATGGGTGTGATTTTCGATTACACTTTGTTTTGAGAATTTTTGTGCCACCAAATATGCAGTGTTTTCGACGGGGAAGGATGCCCTACGAGATTAATTATGACTTCACTGAGAACCTTTGATGACAGCCGTTTGTTTACCTCTTTCAAATCGGCTCCTTCGGTCATTTTCGTTGAAAGGTCACGGTTTGTGTCGTTGGCGTCAACCCCTAAATTCCTCCTTCTAAAATTTGCTCGACATCAGTTCCGCTCTAACCTGGCGATGTTCAGTCCTGAAATTTTTGTAAATTGTTGCTGTAACTGGTTTCGGTGTCATTCAGATCGTCACAAAAATCGAGTAAGCGTATGACGATAAAGAGTACTGAAGCGTGTCGCCCTTAAATGTGAATACATAAAGGCATGCTCCTTCAGATCCTTTCTTAGCTGTTTTTAAAAAAGGCCTTTAAAACGATGGTTTTCAGAGGGTATAGGAGGAGGGGGTAAGGTGGGGCACAGCAGGTGAGTGCTGTTTGCTAAAAAAAGGAATAAGCGCTAAATGAGTGACGCTGATTCGGTTCCAGTTGAAGGAGCGTATGGGTAAAGCCAGATTCGGGTGAGGGGCGTGGCCGAGCAAAATTATACGACATCAGTCGAGAATTGTTGTGTTCGTCGCGTTGCGTGTTGCGTTTATAGAGCACTCTGGTGGGCTCTTATTCTCTGAAATAGGGGTCATGTATGTTTTTCACATTGCTTTTCATAGCTGAAGTGATACTTCGATAGCTCGTTGTTGGACTTTCATAAAAAACGATGCGAGAGGAGAGAAAAACCGATCGTTGTTGTCCTTTGGTTGATGTTGCCGTTAGGGATATGCGCACCGAGTTTATGGCTTTAATGTTTGTCGCGATCGAACGTTAACAATTCATTAGCACTCCTTAATTAAATGGGGAATTACCGCAGTTTGTAGCTGTTTATATCTCAGAAGCGATAAGTCAAAACCAGATGGGGCAAAAGGCGGCCAATGCATTTGCTTAATGGTTCGGAAATATTCGAGGGTCAGGAAGAAAGCAAGTCGCTATGGTACATATGGACTTATCTTGTTCTTTATGAGAAGGTGAAATTTGCGCTATATGAGGTTACAAATGCGTGGAGGTACTTTTGCATATGTCAAAACCAACGTGCATTTTCTTTTGGCTGAGGAGAGAGGTTGCTTATTTTCAAAGATATTTTCATTGTAGCGATCATTAATGGGTGAATAAAGTAGTGCTTTGTTAAGCCTTAAATAAAGAGGTGAACTTCCATGAAATGTTGTTCGCCACTGAGGAGACAATAAAACAACAATATACGGTGCTTGCGTTTTCATGACAGAAAACCGATATCGTGTGGATTTGTTGTTTGATGGGTCTGTTCTTTTCGAAATATGTCGTATATAGTGGTGTTTATAAGGGAATAAGTAGATGTGATTGGCATATGGTTTCTGGTTTCGAGGGTCATTCCTCTCTTTGTGCGAACAATGGCTGCGAATATTGTGAACGTGTCTGCAGGGTAGTTTGAAAAGTTTAAGTGAAACGATGTGATCATATTAGAAGCTGTCGAATTGTAGAAATGAGGAAAATACAGGTGTGGAACGCAGACGCGAGGTTGATGACAACACAAAGCAGAAGTCGCGCAATGAGAGCCGATCGCCGGTCCGACGATACTCACGTGACGAACGCAAAAGAAGACACTCCGCATCACGATCCCCGAGAAGGTAGGATACAATCTTTTTGTGCCTTTTTATTACACTGCATCGGAGAATACAAATTTTTTATTATTTCTGAAACTCCCTTCCCGACCTACATTCACGCCTAAATAGCGTAGTTGCCACTTCATTTGCGGTGTATTTTCTCAGTGCAGTACGTAGTATCGATGCATTGTATTATCTCCCTTCAATTCGGAGGGTGTGCGGGCTCCCCATAAGGCTTTCTGCATGAATAATTATCACCGCTCCAAGGTTATCAGATCAGTTCCAAACTTCGTGCGAGCATGTTTTGCGACTTTCAAAGCCATAGAAATATCACTCGCAAAATGAAATTGCCTGCTGTGTGTAGGTCTACCCACGGGGAAGGGGAACTTTTTATGCCTGAACGTTGTGGAAGGGTTGTGACGCGAACGCACAAAACCATTTTGAAAGGCAGGCTTCATCCTGTAGGTGATCTGTCATTATTATGTTCGACGAATTCTTGATGCTGTTTTATATTTTATGTTTTCGTTTGAATCATTTTTGTATTTTGATTGACACCTCGATGTTGCCACCACACTGACAACGTCAAAGACGGTGTTAAATGGCTCGGGAAGGTGCGATAAAGAAAAGGAGCTGTTGAATGTCATGTGTAGCATATCCATCGATGCGTTTCAAAAAGCATCATATTTGTTACTTTATTCGGGTTGAAGCAACAGCCACCGAGGAATTGTCCTTGTTTAGTGAGCCTCATTCATAGCAGTCGATGTTCACTTCTGCATCATACCTTATCACGCCGATGTTATCGGCTGCCTCTAGCTTTAAAGATTCTTTGTAGCTGCATATATGCCAGGCGCTTCAAGGTGTAAAGCAGACAAAAGCGCGAGCGGTTTGAAATGTGTTGGCAGGAGTATTTCTCGAAAGAGATGAGTGCCTTTCTTGCTAATGAAATGATTTAATTAAATTGAGCGAAGTTGATGGATTTGTTTGTTAGATGTTTTGGCACATTGCTGTGGCGTTTTGGTCAGTCGTTAGAGCGTCGGTGATTTGAGGTCGCCTCCGCGCCGTCGTTTCACGGAGCGTAAGGATGAACCCAGCCGAAGAGAACGAAGTCGAAGCCGAAGCGCCGAAGTTCGTCGTAAGAAGTATGAACTATTGATATTCATTTCGGGCTGTCGTAACGTTAGCAGTGCAAACGACACAGTATAGAAGAAGTCTCATTTTGAAATATCTCGGCGTTTGTGCCTATTCCACTTGCAGTATGATGTTATGTAACTAAATGATCGCATGAGAGTGCTGGAAGAGGTTCTAATGTATTAAATTGGGCAAGCAGAGGTATATGGGTATTTTATATCTTATAAAAGATTAGTTCAGAAAGAATCATACGAGGTGATGAGAAAGGAGGAGGGAGGAATGAAATCTTCGTTTGTTATCCCTGCTGCTGCTAGTGGGGAAAAATGTTGGATAGATTCTGTGCATTGCCGACGAGTCGATATGAGATAGTAAGTTTCTATGAAGTTGGTTTTTCGAGCAAGTTGTTTTCATTATCGTTTTTGTGATTCTGTACAGGATGGAATATTTTCAGGCGAAAGGATCTGCATTCGTCAGATTCTGAAGAAGAAGAAAAGCGCAGGTGACCTTCTTTAGAAGTTCTCGATTCGTTAGCATTCCCTCTGAAAATCATTTTCAGTTCGTTGGTTATAAAATTGCATTGAGCTTCATTTCAGAACCTTAACTTATTCAGCGAGTAGTGTATTTGAGCACTGAAAACTGCTACCAGACGAAATTGATTGTTGTCGCCTTCTTTCCTTTCTTGCACCTGTGTGGAAAATTTAATTTTGGAATGGTACAGAAGCGGTTAAGAGGGTCTGACATAGATCTGACAGAATTTTTGACTCAGGAGAGGCGGGGCTGGTGTTCAGAAAGCCGCAGGAGATGGTTTGGATCAATTTTTTTTACTAGAGGGAACAAGCTGCAGGGGTGTATGTGGCCATTGCAACCTCCATTACGAAAACTACAGTAAGCTGCAAAATAGTGGCGAGCGGAATGATGATTTTAAATTTTGACGCAGTTGTGCAACATTGCTAAGAGTGAAATGCCTTGCCTGTGGGTTGTTTCGACCACTCACTTGCTGCGTATACATCCTAGCCGAAACCGCGGCCCTGATCACCAGATTATAGGGAGAGAAGTCGAGTGCGTTTAGTCGAAAGCGTCAGCGGCGTAATTGTAGACGGAATTGGTTTTAGGAGGGGGAGGCGCATTTTAATTCTTTCATAATCATTGTCGGTCTTGTTGTTTTAGCACTGAAATCGGGAATGGGAAGAAAGAGTGTCGAATTTTTTGACATTGAAATACTTAAGACGACAAAATTTTTAAGGTGTAAGTTGAACACATCGCTGAGCACTTTGGTTTCAGACTTTCTGTTTTTTAAAAGCTCTGTACGCATGCTCGCCTGAACGAGATCAAACTCGAATTTTTAGGGAACGTTTAGACTTCGGTCTACGGTGGAACGATGTTGTTATCGTTTTTTCATTTATAGAAAAAAGAAAAAGAAGAGACACTCAAAGAGACGCAGCGACTCGTCGGACTCAGACGATCGTGCGGCGAAGAGACGGAAGAAGCATAAAAAGGAAAAGAAACGGAAGCGCCACCACAGCACATCATCTTCCCCATGATCGATGCGTGGATCTTCGGCAGCTCGAGCCCGATAGGCTCGAGCTCATTTTCATTGAGGTTATTGCTCGTATGTTTATGTTTTTTATTTATGATCATGGGTTTTGATCACGTATGGATGAGAGTTCATATCGAAACGGGCATTCACAAGTTTTATTAACTATATGCCCTCTAAGAATAGCTTAACGTTGTTGAAATAATCGAACTGATGTCGTGGAAGGGTAACGTGCTCGCATTGGCGCGCCGCCAACTTTTGTTGTCTTATTTTTGATGAGAATCGTTTTTTTTTGTCTTGCACATTCTTGAAATTCAGCATATAGAAGCAGCTTGAAATTTGCGATTTAAAGTGTGATGTGCTGGCACGGTTTTAAGGTATGTACATACCTCCTGAGGGGTTTGTTAAAGGGATCGCAGTAATTAAAACGACCTTATTTGGTTTCATTTTAATTTGTATTTATTTCCGAAAACCGTCATAGGGAAAGGTGATAAAAAATTGGAGTAGCAATCGCAGTGGAATTGATTGCATCGAAACGTTATTGCGTTGTTCACTGGGTGTGTGTCCAACTGAACAGGTGCGAGTGCAAATCTTGAGGCATTATTCAATCAGCAGGTGAATAGGGCTGAATATGAAGAATGCTGCTGTGTGGGGTGGCGAGATCCTTGGAGATATGGATAGAGCAGTAGACTAGTAAGGCTAGGCCCGGGGTATTGAGAGCGAGGGAGCTTCTTAGCCAGCCTAAAATGTTTCCTCATTCATTTGGGTTGATTGAGGTAGTTCGTACAGAGGTGACGTGCATTAATGTTTTGTATTGATTTCGTTCGATGTTTCATTGTTGTTGTTCTCTGCATACTCGTCTTTTTCGCATAGTGATGTGTCCAATAAATCGTTTTATCATTACTGACCGTTGATATTTGTTCGACGCCACTTTTTCTTTGCGGCAGCTTGAAATCGGACTTCATTTCCAAGCCTCAGGCTTTCTGCTGGAGTTGAGGTCACTAATCTTTGGTGACGTTTTGGGATACAGTGATAGTTGGGTGCTGGAGACAGAGTTGGAAGGGAAGCACATACATATGGAGAAGTTGTAGTACGATGTGATCGCGTGATATCGACAGCCTTTATGCTTGAACAGGGCAGGTGATATTCGATTGTGTTTGAATATCCGGTGTTGAGCGCTTTTGGCTTCTGGGATGAGTAATTTTAGGGGATCGAAGCTGTTGACTGGTATTCTGCATCTACTTTTGCTGCCCTCTCCTCCAAAGCTTATAACATATCTTGTCAAAGGTAGGAGGCTGTTTTGACAGCGGTTCGCTACTCTTCTTTACCATCTCATATTCGCCACTTGTTCATAGGCCTGTAAAATTTCGATAGGTATGACATCACTAATATGTCATTTCGTGTAAAGACAATTCAGAGATTGTTAGGAGAAGAGGTAAAGATGAACGTGAGAGGGAGGGGGAGGGGTAATGAATAATTCGCGCTATCCGAAGAAGAGCATGCTGAGATGCAGATGGCAACTTGTTTGCTTATGAACTCATTTCTTGGATCCGATCATCATCGGGTTCATTTGTTGTACGTTCGCCTAGAACATCAATATTGTTAGGCTGTCGGTGTGGTGTTGGCATAGATCAGAAATGTTCTTGCTGGAGGCTGGCTGCTGTTCGCCTATCCAATGTGAATGCAGATACAATTCTAGTCTGGATGAGTGATGAGTTACTTGATTGGCTGAATGTTACTTCATTGTTGGGTATTGTGCGTGGGAACTGTACAACGACCACGAAGGGGTGGTCATAATGTAAACAACACTCAAAAGTTGTGGAAAAGTGATCAATGACACGAAGATAGAAGATTTTGGATGGAGTTGGCGAAACACGTATAAAAGTTATTCCATTGTTTGCGGTTAATGAGTGCTAGCAGTAATGGCAAGTTGTGTGAGTTATGGTGCCATTGAGGTGGTATGAAGAAATAAATTGAGGTATGATATGTTCGGTCAGATTAATTGTGGAAAATGCTAAGCGGAGAAGTAAAATAATAAAAGCACGAATGATGGGATGAGATTTCACAATCTAACTTATTGGAGCAGCCACTGTTGTGAGTCTGCGATTAATAAAACTTGCACTAATGCATCCTCTTTTAAAACAATTAGCGCCATAAGGATTTACGACAGACTATGTTCGGATGTTGGGCGCAACTGCTCCCGTGTAGAATGCGACTTGCAGCTTGACCAGCCATAAGGTGTATGTAAATTTTTGGTCTCATTTCGATGCTCACAACAGCATTCTAATTTGACCGATGGACCATAGAAGTGGTTTGAGATATAGGCTATCCTATTCGGGTTTGTCGACTATAAATCCGTCCGTTCAAATGTGAACTATCCTCACGGACGAACTTGCAGGCGGACACACACGTAGATGTGCACAAGCATGATATGCTTTGCACATGCAATTACCCACAGGAACTAATAATGAATTATTCACTGTTTGCAGCCATGTGGCACTTCCTGAGAATGAAAGGAATATAAATTTGAATTAAGAGAGAATAGCTAGTTCGGAGGGACTACTGAAGGAAAAGCGTTGCTAAAAACTGGAAGGAACCTAAGTAAATGAAGGAGTAAGAATACGTTTGGGAATGTTGATTCATGTGTATTTGCTATGGTCAGACTGCTAGAAGTACACTGGTCGCAGTAATAACCGCAATCGGTGGAGCGGTACCACATATATTGGTTTCGGCCGATGGTATTGTACGTGCCACACCAGTGGTTTCTTCCTGATCCGATCGCCTGTAAATATGCAAATTGCGTGGTAAATTTAGGTTTCTACTTGTCTAATTGCTCATAATTGGCATATGCGTTCGCTAGTCTTGGAATCACTCCTCGTCTCTCTGCAATTTCGACCTAATAGGGCGTTTAATAAGTTCAGCTGAGCCCTGTTTCATAGTGCTTTCTTGTCAAACATCGAACTGCTAAGAGTTGCTGCTTTCAGCAGGTGATTGTGATTGCTTCTATATGTTCATATATTTGCATCGGTAATTAACAATTAACCGATCGGAAAGCTGACACAGTCACAAATACTCACACACTAAGCAATTTATGTGCAGGTTTTTCATAAAGGGTATAAGTTCAAAGGTAATAAGGCAATTTAAGTTATCTGTGAACCGGTTCACAGCCTCATCGTGGACGTTTCATAAGCGAGTCCAGTTCTTGCATTGATGAAAGGATGCATGTGTCGTGCAAAAAGAGTACGGTATTGGGTCGGTAGTGGAAAAAGAATACGGTACTGGGTTGGTAGTGCAAAAAGACGATACTGCCATAGAGATCGCAATATTTTTGGTAAACGTTTATTGATCTTGAACTAAAACATAGTGCGACGATTGCAGCATTTGTTTTATAGACTTTCGAGGCGTCGACGGAGGTTCGTCGCTATCCTACTGCCTCTTCCATCAAGCATTCGCTCCATCTTACAAAATTCTTTTCTCATTGCTAACTTCCTTTCCTCCTGTGCTTAATTTGCATATCTCCAACAGTGTCCTTCGAAGCTGTGGAAGAATGAGGCTGAAATAGCTGTAAGGTGCATATTGTTATGTGCGGTGATGGCGTTAAGCATTAATGGCCGTGTGTTGGTTGGGTTCAGGCTGCATCTGTTGATGTGCTGCCCACATCGCCATCCAACAACAACTGCCTTACCACCGAATAACAATAACAAAAAGTTGTTCACATAAAGTGAATGCCTCCTCCACAAATTTCGTTCTATCTGCAGAAATGCTCGACATTCATCGTTTTCTTTGCTTCCTTTGCTTCTCTTATTCTTTTTTTTTCTACCCTAAGTGTAAAAATATCTTAAACGATCTTGTGAGGAATCCCAAAATGTTAAGTATTGGTGGTAATATGTCCCACGTCTTAATTTAACTTCCGTCTCTCACGACATACAAAATGTTCTCACCGAAATCTCCAGCTCGCCATGCAACTTTTTTGTTTGGTTGAGGCGTTGTTTTGGAAAACATGGCCGTTTAATATTTGCTTTAATGCCTAATAGATGGCAGTTCCTCATTAAGGAGGGCAGTTTATTGTCTTATACAACAGATAAATAATAGATGAGGTATTACTTAAACTAGATATAATAAATAGATTATATGTTATAAATCAATCAATAAGTGTAACACATAAGATGCTAATTTAAATAGCACTTCTTTTAAAAATTTATAAATATTTGCGTAATAATTTTCAATCATTTCGATTGTGTCGATGAACTCAGATTAGCGAATGAATTTTGCTTTATTGAATTGCATTTAGGAAAGATACTCTGGAATAAGTTCACTCGTATGTTTATCGTATATTTGCGTCGATTAGCGAATATTCAACGATCGGTGATATGGTGATAAGAGGTGAATATAGCAAGCTTATATCACTTTTATAATTTTCATAGATCCTTTTAAAATTGTACCAATATAATGCCTCATTTTATAACATAAGTAAACTTTAATCATTGAATAGCAGACAACTCGTCATATGATCAAATCATATTTGTTAGTTATACCTTAGGTGTTATTTTATTCGTTCTTTAAGTGTGAATGCAATAAGAAAAGTTCATTGAAAGAACAACCCGTTTTGATAATCGATATGATTGATTACTTTCGTTTTCGCCGCTCTCTGACCTGTCACCGCTTATGCCGGTTTCTTCTTGCTCACATTTTTATGCGTCATTTAGTGTTCGTAATTGTCATCGCTGAATCGTTCATGAAGGCAACAACTTTCATAAATTCAGCTTTTTAGATGTTTCATCTATAAATTGCCGCATAACATCGCTTTTAAAGTTTTCTTTTTCCGATATTTTTCAGCGATATTTATAACACATATGCAATTTATCATAGTTAATGAAATGCTAAGTGTTTGCTCTTTGCGATTCATTGTGATGACTTCGTATCTGTGCACATGTGTATTTATGTCCCTCTGTCTGCTTGTTACGCATCTTTCACGGGTGAAAGACTGGAGCTCCTTTATTCGTTGTTTTTTTTTTTTTTTTTTGTGTAATCTACGCCTTAATGGGAGATCTTCTTAACCAAATTCCACTTCTATTGAGGATTTATTGATATACGAACGTGTTGACTAATTTGCATATACAAATATGCAAATATTGTCGTACAATTTTGACCGAAAAACGATATTTTAAGCATGAGACTAGCAATATGAGATGAATTTCCCAATAAAACGAGGTGTTAGGTGGTACTGAAATATTTGAGCACCCGACTGGTGTGATATCTAACCCGTAAATTGCTTCGAATTTTCCTTGCCGACAGCTGCCCACTCAGCTTTGCACCATGAAACAAAATGTCATTCATTTAATAGCACATCGTTCTTAGATCTCCAAAATTTGCATCTAGTTGAACTCATAGAATGCTTAGATGTTTCATATTTGAATTGATAATAATCTCGTAATTAATTCATTATGCAAATTGGCACATTTCTGACCGATTTATCGCAAATATAGGATGTCACTTCTATTCGATTATGTTGATATTGTTTTTTCTCACTTCTGCACTGTTATATTTTAGCGTCTTTATATGTCTGAAAATGAGGTATATAAAATTCGTTTTTTTAATCGATACCCAACAAGTTTGTGAACAAATAGAGGGCAAAAAACGAAAAGCAATCCACGTTGATATTGTCTTCGAGCGTTTTATGTCGATTAACATTGTAGTCTATACTTTATTTTAGTGTATAATAATTTTTTGCGTTCATATTTGAAATGCTTCTTTATATATTTAATGTAAAGCCTTTTGTTCCTTATATATTTACATATTATCTATAATTTACATATTTCTTTACTTATATGTCTATATGTTATATATTTTCGATATAAATGAAGACTGCTTCTTTCAAAGTTTTTTATTTGAAGTTTCATCCCACTCTTTGTATGCCATTGATGAAAACTAAAAAGTATAAAAACACATAAGTATTTTCGTATGTTCATCTACACCCACAAAATTGTTCTTCATATTCTCTCGCATTTTATTAGCAATAGTGAGCGTTGAGGATGAGAAATTAGAGAGGAAATTGCACTCATTATACATTCTCTCTTTCTCTCTCACTTCAAATATCTTCTCTTATTCTTCCTTACAATCACTTCTCTCGTTCGCAGTATCTTCTATCTCTCCCACTAAGTATCTCCCACAAACATTCACTCGCTTTTTTTCTTTTTTTTTTCAATCCAGGATAACTGGCAGATGGTTGTCTGTGTTTTGAATCGAGAACATGTCCGTATCCCCCGCTTAGCTTTACTTCCATTCTTCATCTGTGAATGCATAAGAGA
>JAAVTS010002539.1:15178-25650 GCA_022845575.1 Baylisascaris ailuri
ATGAGTGAATGTCATATGACTGCTATATATGGAAAATCCAAGGGGAAAACAATTTTTTAAAATAACCTCTTGATTTTAGCTCATTGATCAATGATGTATGATATCGCTTTTTATAGTTTTTATTTTATTATGTTTATGCTTTATTAAATTTCTAGGCTATTAGTAAAGTTGTTTTCAGGTGTGTTCGTATCCTTTTCCTGTTACCTCAAGTCAGTGGGGAAAGGAATTCTCAAGTAGAAACCCGATGAAAGGAAATAAAAAGAAAGGTGGAAAAAGTTTTATGGGGAGGAAAAAGAGCATCAAGTTGATATTTCTAAAAAGAATGTGATAACGAAATGCGGCAATTTAAAGGAGGTGATAGCTCGAGTTGCCAAATCCAAAGAAAAAGCACTTACCCGAATATCAAGAGACTCGAAAATTCTCGAAAAGAAGGAATAAGGTGAAGAGGAAGGACAAGGTCAATAGTTTTTTATACAGTATAGATCACCACTGCTTACCTTGAAGATCATTGCTCTTCGATATCGGCTAAACAATAACGTAAAGTAACTAACGATGTTTAATGAAGTAAAATGCAGCAAATGTTTAGTTGGAATCAATCGATATACCGTACTATCGAGTCCATAAATTCAGTGATATGAATCTATCAATCGATATACTAAAGAATATAAATATCGACTATCAGAAATGTTTCTATGAAATACCGTTATGTGCTGATCAAGGATTTTTTTGTGGTAATTTTTTGCTGCAATTTTATTTACTTTTTTAAAAATTTTCATATAGTGATAATGGCTCCTATATGACGCAAATGTCCGTGTCAATGGCTAACAATAGAGATATGAAAAATCCCAAATTTGCGCTTCTTTTGTTTCGCTCGTTTGCTCTTTCTTATGTTTCGAACAGTTAAAACCAATTTATTTCGGTTATTTTCAATCAAATCTCAAAGGAGGAAATTTTTCTCTCATCAATAGACGAAGATGAAGGCAAAGAGATAATGGGCGTTCTTATAAAAATGTCGCAGCAGTGACTTATAGTTGCAGAGTTTCTATAGAAAAAAACGGAAAAAATTGAGAAAAAAGTTATTGGTTGTTAACGTAGCAATGAAGAACAAAAGAAAAATAGACACAGTTTTGATATGAATTTCTTTTTAATAAAAGAATTTATCTAGAAATTTATATATTTAGAATAATTTTTCTATTAAGGAATAAAAAATGCAAAAAAAAATTTTTTTTTCTAAAAATATAAAAAATGGAACCAAAATTTCGCAGAATATTGAAATTTTTCAGGTCGCTTATTCGAATTTTCCAGTTTACATATCTATATACTTATACTTTTGAGAAATATACTTACAATATTTGTTTTATATTTATCGTTCTTTAAAATGAACGATGAACCATTCAAAAGGTATGTTTTATAGTTGAAAAATTTCAGAAACTATGAATTATTTAGCAAATAGAAAAAAATTTCTTTGCAGATCAAATAGTTGAAACAATTAAGTAAAACTCATATATATATATATATGATGAATAGTTATAACTGATATGAAGCGCATATCGCAGACATTTGCATAAACATAGATAAATAATCGTCTATTATGTTTTCTGTTGTCATCAACTATACTTCTTATTACTTTATATGAAGTGATAGTATCTCATATAAAAGTAACTCGTTTTTGAAAACTTTAATAAAAAGAATTTACAGATTTACGCTGAATTTATATTTAGCTTGTCTTCCATGTGATGTCGGCTATACTGTGGAAAATGTTTTATTCATTTATGATATGCTTGTTGCCGATCCACTATTCATGGAAAAGTTTGTCTTTGGCATATATAATTGCATAGTATTGATTAATCGATAATTGAATAGTATACCCTATCTAGACGAGTGAAGAGGGGTTTCTGACGGAGTGGATTTCCGGATAGAAAGATGAGGGGAGGGCTGGATGCATTTGAAAATGATCGTATTTAGGGAAAATGGTTGCAATGAATATTTCGAGCTTTTTCACGGCAATCCGATGAGTTAAGATGGAGTGGAGGAAGAGGGAGCGGCTGTCCAGTTGATTTCAGCAGGTGATTGAAGATTCAGAGTTTTGGCATATTTGATTCGACCCTTGCGTTACCTTTTTGGCGTATAGCATTTACTTGTATGAAGCGGTCAAAAGTGTACCTAGTCGAAGAATGTAAGATAAAGGATCAAAATCGTTGTATA
Source organism: Baylisascaris ailuri (assembly GCA_022845575.1). Taxonomy (NCBI): domain Eukaryota; kingdom Metazoa; phylum Nematoda; class Chromadorea; order Rhabditida; family Ascarididae; genus Baylisascaris; species Baylisascaris ailuri. The sequence continues at coordinate 17,384 of JAAVTS010002539.1, forward strand.
ATAAGTGAAATATCGATTCTCTTCCTTTATTTCCGCTTACTTCTTTATAATATTGACAATTGTAAAATCGTCTAAAAGAAAATGTTAAATTTCAAAAAGAGACAACTATGCTATTTTAGATTAAATATATGCGCACAAGTGGTTCAATATTTTATACAACTCGTCGATTATGAATATTGTATTCTTTCATTGTTTTTCATAATCGCTTTTTGTTTACCACTTGCAACTCCACTTTTCTATCGTCGACATCTTCATGGCCGGTTGGTTTTTTTTGTGAATTTAAATTCTGGGAAAATTAGTAAAGAAAATTCAATTTTTTAATTTAAAAAAATTGCTGCAAATGAAAGATTTCTGAAGCATCGCAGAATTTTTTTAAATAAAAAAAATTATTTTTTAATATCACACCGGAAATGAGCAAGTCTTAAAATTCTTGATTTCATTATGACTGTAAATTATTTCATATTCTAATCGCACTCGCCCAGGTAGCATTATCTACAAGCATATTATCATCTGGAGTCGAAACTTAACAGGAGTCGGTGATTTATCTATCTAGCACTTGAAGGGAAGCAGTTGTGATCTTTACTGTATAAAAAAAATGATTTTATGTGCAAGAGCTCAAGAAACTAGTGGATTTTATAGTCGTTTCGATAAATGCACAAGCTAGGCGATTGGAATACGACTTTGTTCGTGCTATCTTTGTAATATCCTCTCAGGTTTGCTTTTATGAGACCTTGCGAATTCACTTTGCAAAAGTTGGTCACATGAAGAAAACGCAAAAAGCACATATTGTGCCATTTGTTTTCACATGTTTCTCGACTCTTTTAATTTTTGATCACCCATAGAATTTGAGCTTCATTTCTATAGATATTAATTAAAAACTATTTTTATTATATCGTTCAATTTTAATCGTTTATAATATTATAAATACTTTCAGTACATATACAGAATGCTTTATAACGATTCATATTTGTGCTGTATTGTTATGTATACCTTTCATTATTGGTGATTTATTAGTCGATGAATCGATTGGTAATTTAGAGAATATCGATAAAAGTAATGTAGTACAACAAGTAATAACCTATGATGCAGTAACAACTATTGCACTCACTACAGTATTCATCATTGTTATCTCATTCGTAAGTGTTTATATTCCTGAATTACGGTGTATTTATTTTCAGAATTACGATATGTTCACTTCAAAATTACGGTAATGATTGAGTTTTTGAAATTGATAATTCACGAAAGGTGATGAAGAAAAAAGCTACGCGACAAATAGAAGGTGATCGTAGATGTTTTCGTTTATCTCATTGTTCATTATAATTGGTTTAAGTAACATAAGGATTTAGGAAGTAATCACCTTGTTCATTTTGAAATCCATTATTTACATGATTGTTTTCTAATGCCAATTCGTTACTAAAAATTCCACATTTTATATTCAACGAAACTTCCCGCAATTCATAAATAAAAGTACAGCATCTGTAGATGCTCTTCACGCATCCATCTCAATTGCTACAACGTGTAATAAAAATTAATGAATATATAAATATAATAGGGATATAAATACACAAACATAAATATGAATATATTTATAAATGTAAATACAACTATAAAATATATAGAAATGAATGATGTTTTTACAATATATGAATATACAAGTATATACTAAATTAACCTATAAATATATGAGTATATACCATAGATATACGTTTATATATCATCTCAATAACATTGTTTTAGATATACTCGCATAGATTCGTATTAAGACTCTTAGTATTTATTGACGCCTAATATAGGTAATCATATTTAGTTTCATATTATCGTCCTTAAGTGCGTAATTTCTATATCGCACACAAAATTGACGGCTGTTGCATTTAATAAGTTCAATGTTTAATTTATTATTCTAAGGTAGATTTGTCTTGCTTCCTTGTGCTCCACTGAAACAATTTCACATCGCTTCACTTTATCACCTATAGAAAGTACATTTTCCACCTGCAAGTTGGCATTTCCCAAGAGTTTCTTGCAAGAACACAATAAAGAACAAATATGAAAATGGCGGAAATTCATTTCACAAATAATAACTTATTGATGATCTCTTTCTAAATAGAATATTTACTTTTATGACGACAATTATATTGAAGAGATCACATCGATAGCTTAGATTCCTTACAATAAATTGTCATTATTACTATTATTTTTTTTAAATAATTAAAGAGTATTTCAAAAGGAGGAGGGTCGGTGTAAGAAGAAACAACGAAACATTATTACGAGGAAAAAAGTATTTCTAAAGAGCTTTCAAGTTTTATTTAATCGAAATAAAGTGAATAAAACTATGGTGAGCTTAATGAATTACGGTAGGAAAGTAAGCGAAATAAAATAAGAAACAAAAGCTGAAATAAATATAAAACCTTTTTTTTCTGAAATAAATATAAAACCTTTTTTTCAGGCATTTTATGCTTTAAAGCATTGTACAGGTAAAACGGCGAGTAAAGTGGCACAAAAAAATCAAAAAAAGATTCTTGCCTCGTTTATTCTCTATTGTATACCGTTAAGTATACTTAATCTCTCATCAACCGGTAAAATAATCTCAGATATTTTCATATATGTTAATGCTTAAATTTTAATTCTTTTTTTTTTGAAAAAAGAGAAGAGTTCCAATCATTTTTTTCACACCTCTTTCAACTGTTTATCATTTGAAAGCATGAAAATTCAAATTTAAAATGAATTATTCAAATGAAATTCTGAAAAAATTTTTACCTTCCCAACGGAAATATTTTCTTGCATGGGAATATTTCTAGATAAATAGTAAGCATATGATCTTTCCCAATCATTGCAAATATGTTTTTTTTTCCATTTGTTGGTTTTTTTTTTGCAAAAAAAAGTGCTATAACATCGTTATTTTAGTCTGTAAATATACAAGTATATGTATTTACCTTCAAGCATGCATGCATGTTTGTTTATCTGCCCATTAAATGGTCTCAGTTAGGATCTAATAAGTTTTTAATGAAAATTGGCAATCACCGCAACAAACACTTCAGGCACTTCCTGGTTTTTTTTCCGATTATGTAAGCACACTTCTGAAGGATATGGTAGATAAAAGTGAAAGCTTTACCTCCCATGACACCCGATACATACATCATCTTTTCGATAAGAAAAGGCCCTATCAGATATCGATTGGATCATTGTTATTCGAACACTATATAATCGCTTAATCCGACCAGATAAATTGCAAAAAGCACATATTGTGCTATTCTATTCTGTGTACTTTCTCATTTACTTACTCAACTCTTTAACATGCATAGAAGCGATAAAACGTGCATAGATTAAAGTTTATTATAGTTTATTATAGTGAGTTGCACACTTACGTTAATATCACGACACTCAAATGGAGTCAAAGAAGTATTGTTGATCTCAAGAGGAATCGAAGAATGGACAATACAGGTGGGCATTGAAAATTTTTCGAAAAATTACCAATATCAAATATTGGTACTTTATAGGCCTCTGCATATAAAGATATGTAAATGAATAAATAAATAATTATATATATTTATGTTTATTTATTTATTTATTTAAATTCATTTAACATTTAAATTACTTATTCAAGTTTGAAGTAGCATAGAGTAAGGCCTCGGCCAGATAGCTCCGTCAATGGGGACGGAGACATTTCGGGGAGTGGGGGGTGGTGGTTCATATTATTTTTTGAATTGTATTTCCTCTTCTTCGTCTGGCTGTTTGTGTCCACTTTCTCCAACTGCCATGTAAAATTTCTCGGTGCCAACGGTAGTTACCTTTACGCTTTTCTCTGCAAACCCTCCGTCCTTAAGAGTTTAATTTCAATAACAATAAAAATTAGAGAGATGTTGAATTATATTATAATAAATACTTGAATTAAAATATTGAAAATATAAATAGTATTAAGCGAAATCGAATAATTTTCACTTAATCACGAAAAAAAATTCTCACTAATTCATTCCAACTATCACAAAATATTACTGAGAATTCATTCACCAAAAAGCACTCAACTGGCCACGTTACTTTCAACGTCCAAATCCAAAAGGTTTAGATCTTTCTAGCTCATTTAAACTTGAGTAGAGCAATCATGATTAACGTTTAATCATGCTTAATTTCAAGTTTAAATTATTTTTCATTAAATGAAATGTCGAATTTTTGTGATTTTATTTTTCTTCAGTATCGGACAGTAATAATCTCGCTGTCGACACTATTCGCATTGCCATCATATCGAAAAGCGATGCTTCGAGCATTACATTTGAAGAAAACGACAGCCAAAATAGTCACAATTGAGATGAAAGCTATAGGACAATCTACCATATATCCAGTAATATCTAGTAGAATGGCGTCTGCTAAGCATATCCAATGAATTCAAGGAATACATATGGCGTCTGATAAATCTCGATGGAAATACACTCTCATTAATTTCACGTAAAATCGCTCTTCCGAATATTTAAAAAAAAGATGGAAAATCGGCTCCTTTTTCTTCATTTTCTTGCCATCTACTTATGCAGAAATCTATTTGAGAGTAAGATTTTATGCAAATTAACGCTAAATAGTACAATTGGTGAGTTAAGCATTTTGTAGATAATATAGAAACTGCAATCGTACTATTCGCTTAGGTGGAAGGAGGAGAGGGCAAAAAAAACGAAGAAACCCATCGAAAAATTTTATGCAATCGAAAATATTTGCTGAATCTTAGATCGTATTTTTAGTTCCTTTAATGATTAACAATTATGATCGTATTTTCTCGCCTCTAAGCTTATTTGCTCTTTTTTTTTTTTTAAATATTGTTGTATCCATTTTTTTTTTAAATATTGTTGTATCGTGTTCTATTTCATTTTTGCCTTTTCCGAATAACTTGAGAAGGTAGATAAACATGCAAAGATAAAATATATTTAAAAAAGCTATCAATGATCAATGATATCACTGAATTTTACAATGTAAAAATAATAGTTGCAATAAAAATAGTCGAATATCGTATATGAAAATCGATGGTAATTTCTCTTCAATGAAACAATAAAATTGCTAATGGTGTAGAATTTTTCTAAATATGAAACAAATACAATTTGAAACAAAATTAGATAAACGTGAAATGATCTAAGGAAAATAGTTGTATTCGTCAGCAATAAAATGCGTATTATATCGTTGAGAAGGATCACACTTACTTCAGTGGAATGATAATCGTTGTTGAGCATTCTTTCATCACCTAAGATATTGTACAGCTAAGAGATGAGAATTACGAATATTTTTTGACTTTTTATCACTTTCTTATCATTGTGGAAATTAGTTAATGCAATTTCATTGCAAAATTTTTCAGCAGATAATTCAACATTAAAACAAAATCAAAAATGATATCCATCGCCCGAAATATTCTGCACCTAATAAATCCTCTTAAAGAGGTAAATAAAAATGAGCAAAAACGAACAATATTTCGTTAACAAATAATCTTCAGTGAACTGTTTCGAACATTTCTGCTAAGAAAACAATTTCATACAACTTTCAATAGAACCAATGAAAAATTCGATGCAATAATATAATGCGGTATTTTTAAATTGAATATAAATAATATAAAAATACAACATGCACAGTAATAAATATTGAAAAATTGAGTATGTTGAACATTTTTATATTCTACACCATCAAACAAGAAAGCAATACAAAAGTTTTCCAAATATATACACTCTCAACGATTCAGATCTCAACTTATATCACTCTTTTTAGTAATACTCTCAATAAGATGTTTCATTTTACAGTACTCAACTAGAAACAGTATATCTCATAAGCATATGCGTATACTATAATAGACAAACGATCTAAGATTTCAAAGCATCATATAGCGGGGTAATTCCAACCTTTTTTGATGCTCATCGTTGCCTCAAAACACTATCGTTTCTCAAAGAATACAGCCCCTCTGAAGGAGGAAATTTTGCGATTCGACTTGATGATGCAATGTTTTTTCAATCTTCACGCACCACTGTCTCCAGTATATTACGATGTCGTTTAATACGCGATAAACCTATAAATCAATAAAATCAATAAACCTACAAATCACCATTTATGAGAGGATCCATTAAATAAGACAATAAAAGATCAATCTCTTCTCATATATCAAATATGTCAAAAAGAATTTGGGGAACTTTATAGAGTGAAAACCATTTTGGTATAAGTTTAATTAAGAATTGATATTATACAAACTGCGATATACTATAGAGATTTCAGTAGAGAGTGAGCAGCTCTATACTGATCAGCTCAAAAAACTCTTTTTCCTTCCCCGTAAATGCCGATCTTTTAGTCATTTCAAATTGCTCTCTATTTTTTTTTCCGCTAAACCCTCTACTCCCTCTTGCTTCACCCATCTCAGAATCCATCTTGCCACTCCTCTTCTCTGTTAAAATCGGAAAACTTTTGAAAAAAACAAACCATCAGTATCCTTGGTGAGCGAATAAACCCATTCTGGACGGCAAAGTTGTCGAAGATGTTCAACAAATCGATAATCATGAGTGATCACAATCAGTTGGAATGCCTTCTGCGAGGATGCACTACGTTCTTCGATTACCTCGGCTAACATATCACCAAGATTTTCCACCTAAGTTTATCGCGCAATAAACAACACATCATAGAAATATTCATTCAAAAAGCATATCTTAGAATATGAAATACCCACCTTAACCACCAACATGCCTCATAGTTTTCAGGTCTCAAGTTCTTCACCTATTTAAGATACCTAAAATAAAATCCTTTTATACAAAACGCTCTTAGCCACAAATTCTATACTATTTGCTCATTGTTTTCTATTTAATTTTTATAATCATTTTAACTACCTCAAATCACACTAAGAATATTTGTCTAAAAATTAATCTCGCCTAAATAACAGGAAAATATTTCATAAATTTGGTTGCAATCAACGAATATTGTGCAACCTTACTTAACTGCTTTCATAATTAATTCAGTACGCCTCATAATATCAATAAGATAAACAATTCTTTATCATTTACCTTCAATACATCAAGGTTGGTTGTTGGTTCATCTAAAGCGATTATCGAACACTTATCACAGAACACATCTGATAATGCTATTCGAATTAGAATTGAGGCTAGCATCTGTAAAAAAAAATCACTTTTTTCACTTTTTTAGTAAAAATCACTTTGTTTCATATTATAGAAATAAAATTGCAAAAATTTACATTATTTAAAAATTATATTCCTCTCTCAATAGTGTGTGTTGAAATATCCCTGCCTTCTCTTGCAAATCTTTCATTAGTTTCCAGCTAATTAGCCCATCCCCTACTAATTCATCTAGAAAATTGCTGCCTTTTCCGTTTTCTATAACTTTACAATAACGCTTTGCAATTTCTTTCAATGCAATCCACAGCTATTTGCAAACTTGCAATTTATGCAATAATCCATCGCCGTTTTATCATTATCGTTTGAGAGTGTCATTGCAGAGTGGTTTGATATTGTTGGAGGATAGAACTATCTAAGGGTAATTGACTCAAATAAGCGATCAAGTCCCAACAAACAATATCGACAGAATAAATGTGTCATAAAAAAAGATAGAGCTTGCCTTTTGACCTGCACTACATCTTCCGGGCATATCGATCTCTTTCCCATCCATAAACATAACAACTCTATAGTTGTAGGATTTCCTTCTCTCTGTCTCATCAACGCTCTCCGATCTGAAAAAAGAAAGAAAAATGAAAATGAAAGAAAAATGAAAATGAAAATGAAAACCTTAATCAATTCATTTATCAAACATAGCAATCGCTTTATTTTATTTATTTATTTTTTAATAATAAAAAAGAAACAAATAAAATGCTAAAATATCAACAGCTATATTCTATTCAAAAATTTTTGATAAACTTTTAAACTTTCATATTTGAGTTATTTTACTAGAACTATTATTGTTTATTTCCTTATATACAACAAATTAATAGTATCGATTTGATGAGACATTGGATAGAAGGAGATATGAAAGAATGCTCCCTCTTGCATTTACTTTTAAATGTCCTCATTAATCAATTGCCCATATAACAAGGTTTCTAATATTAGTTATATTCTACAACGTTGAGAAGAGGTTATGTCAAAATATCATTGAGTATTGCCTCACTTGATTTGTACTTTCTCCACATCGCATCCTCTATAAACTTTCTCCCAAAGTGATGCAAGCACCTCGTTGATTTCTTCCATCTTCTTTGCATGAAACTCCACTATTGATTCGTCCATCGCTCGAATGTATATCTCTAAATCCTGAAAACAATT
>JAAVTS010002540.1:13240-25430 GCA_022845575.1 Baylisascaris ailuri
AAAAAAAAAAAAAAAAAAAAAAATTGGATCAGATCAGTCGAATTTCATGAGGATCGCAGATTTCTATGTCGCTAAAGTAATGTGACGTTTACTCGTTGCTTTAAACAACTAATTTTTTCAGCAAACCTAAACGTTTTTAATATGGATCAAAGAAATTGTTGAGCAACAAAATTCATTGAAGCGTTTTGATTTGCTTCACTATAACGAACATTTCATTTAGCGTTACAATTATGACATTGTAATACAGATTTCCTTCTTTAAGAGAGAATTCGAGAATGCACAAAAAGAATTTAAAGAAATGGAAGAGAGGTTCGATAGAGCCGTATCGGAATCGCCATTATCAATAGCGGCGAAGAATGTATTCCACCAGATGAAAGTCCTCACAAGTGACGAAAATCAAACCGAGGAACAACAAGAGCAAAATATCAACGAATATATGGATTCTCTTCCTGAAGATACTCGAAATGAAGTGGAAAATTTCTTCACTAATATGACCAAAGCGATGGTCGAAAAGGAAAAGAAAACTCAATAGACACCATCAGCACATATGTTTTCATGCACACAAATAAATATGGACAATAATCTATGTGGTTTTGCTTTTTTTTTTTTTTTTTTTCGTCGAGGAACTTTACAATTTCATGTTGCGATAGGCTCTGGGCACCTCCTTCAATTAACGGATACCAGACTCAAAAATAATCTGACTGTAGAGCTATACAAGAGTTACCCCGAAATATTTCCCACCGAAGTGTGCTTCTTTGCGCCGTGCTCAAAGCAAAAATTTCTCTGCGAAACTACGATCGGATCAATTCGTCTTTCTCAGAGGATGATTGGCATTCCTTACTTCAGGTTTTGTTTGTAATTGGCAAACAATCACTACTAAAGTATAAGCACAAACAAAACAACATTACCACTACAAAGATACTGCAAGCAACTGAGTGCACTTTCAAAAATGGACTATTGCAATGTGTTTTGCACTTTACCGATCAAAAGTTGATATCAATATGCCACAACGAAGAGGCAAAGCAGTTTTTCTAATGATTCCACAAAGATGTTGCAATTGTTTCATTTGTTTTTTTGGATTTAGTTCATGAGATAGGAAAAGATTATCAAACGGGAAGTGCAGAATGGTGTATACTTCCCATATTGAGGAAAATTGGATGAACGAGATCACGCGTAGGTTGATGAGAGCCACTGAACCATACGATTTTCGATTTCTTTATCAGTTATACAATTCCTCGTACAAAAATTGTTTAAGTGATTAAAACATTCTATAGCCATTGGTCATTTGGCTATATGAAAGGATTAACTGGCTATAGTGGAGTATAAAATGAGCAAAAAAAGAAAAAAAAAATTCGACAATGAGAAGAAAAGAAGGAAAACTATTGCAACTGAAAAGGATATGGCGGTCGATGTAATGACTACAACATCGAAAATCGTGCAATTTAGTCGATCCATCGATGAGTCTTTCTTTGTGTGCGAAATTGAGATCGCGCAAAGAATTTGTAGAGAAGTGCAATACAAATCTATTTTGCGAAAGAAAAGAGACTTGATTATGAGAATATTCCTCTCGATAACATTGACTAATTGCAGAGTTCGATTTTTTTTTTCCTGGAAAAATTTTTGATGGTAATTTTTTTCAAATATTGTCTATACGCATCATTAGAAACATCTTCACGTATTATGAGCCGTAAGTATATGAACCTGCAGATATACGGATACTGTGAGAAGTCCTTATCACGATGCTTGTATATTGTTGTTGTTGTTGCCATACCGCAATACGATATAACGAGATGAATACTCACTTCAAAGAAATTGTGAGAAGATGCATTTCCCTTAATCAGACATTACTTTTTTTTTGATTACAATGATGAAACTCACTGATATTTCGTAGGAATTGAATGTAATAGGAGTAAATGCATTCGAGATTATCACCACCAACTTGCTAATTGATATATGAACATAGTAAGTTTAAACTCCTGGTCGGTGAGGAGCAGTAAAGATTGTAAGAACTGCGATGCGATGCATGAAAATCAGTGTTTCTTCTGATTCATACGCTTTCAAAGCGCAAAAAAAGCTCATAGAAGTTTTGTAGTGCACAACTAAAATTCTCCGCCATCAACATTTTCGTTAGCAAGCCATCTGCGATGGTAAATATGATCACAAATCGGATGCATCCTTTTTTGAATTGTTACACTTTAGATGCTCTAAATAAATGAGCTATTGCGAATGATAGATATGATCATTCCCATTCGTGAATGCAATACATCGCTCATCGATTGCAATTTCAGCACAAAATTATCGCAATCAAAAATTTTTAAACGTAAGCAATTAGCGGACTAAATTCATAATTTTCTTTTATTTGATACTCATAAATTTCCTATGGGATCATTCAGTGTGGAATACACAAAATACAATTTGAGATCAAATTTGATGATATTTGTGGATTGGCAACGATCGAAAAAGAGAATGACCCTCGGTGAATACGCTACGCATGTGAATATCTGCACTATCAATGTATGAAAAATTGCCATTAAAATTTTAATATTTTTAATTCTAATATAGAGTACTAATTCCAATAGAGTATTTTTAATTCTAGTCCGTGAAATCTCAAATTAGCGAAAAACGATTCCTCGCTTTATGTATGTCTATATTTTTCAATCTTCGCCACATTGGCAGTTTGTTGATAAATATATGCGAAGAACGGAAGCAAGCAAACCTGCGACCGTACACTTCCCTAACAAGTTGATGTCGAGGCCACTCAACTATTGTGATCGTCATCCTCTCGCCATTTTTAACTTTTTCACAAATAGTCGGCGATATCTGAGACAGACTGAATCTGCCTCTACCATAAGGATTTTCTTCCGTCAAGCTTTTCTCACCGATGACCAAAACGCATATCTGGAATCTGACAGCAAATTATCTAGCGAACACTCGTAATGTTTTCGCCAATTTATATGAAATAAATTCCGTAATTTTCTTTCATCATACGAAGTGAAATATGGTTACCGAAGTGTTTTTGGAGTTCTTGAGAGAAAGCAATTCTTTCCCCACATCATATGACCACTTTTGTAAATCCGGTTCCGACGACGAGCCAGCCCAACGTTAGTTCCTTTCGTATGCTGCACGCATCGCGCAACGTCTATCGATCTCTACTGTCGTCATCTTGCCCACACATAACGTCTAAACTTTATTTGCGACGTTGTTTCATTATAGCTTCATATCGTCTATATCCAGTTCATTTCGTTTCATTGTTCTCTGCAAACCATTATTGTTTTTGCAATTTTTGCTTATTGGTTTGGGGGAGTTGAAGGGTTTCTTCATTGATTTGGAGGATCTCTTAGAATACAATGCTGACACATCTTATGATTGGTGAACTCGGCGAACATCCACCGTTTGGCCATTCAATCGCCATCTTCGAACTAATCATTGCAAACGATTCGAATTAGTTTTGATGGATAATTGCCTGAAAATGTTCCGTCGCGATTGAACTTCGATGGAAACCTACCGGATAATATAATGTCTGGAAATCGAATTTCAATTAAAAAATGAAATAACTGAAAAAAGTCGAAAGCCAGAATTCAGTCTTAAAAACCGACCAAAACTCTGATCGATTGGTTGCCATCATAATAACGGCGAGCATTAAGAACGCTACATAATTTTACTTTTTGAACTTGAGAGATTTGAGTTGCTCAACCTCCTTCTCTAGAGTATCCTTTCAGTGCAATGCAAAGCGCTCAGAATCACTTTGTATGAATTCTTTATGCATTGCATGTGATTCGTGCAGAATCACTCGAAAGCGACAGTTGGAAGGAATTTTGTCGTTGTCTGACTACTGCAGGGCGATATGAGGTCACATAGATCGTGACAGAGGTCGAGCCACTCAAACTTCATAGCTGATTAGATAACTATATTTGAGTGGTTAGACAAACGGTTCATACCGTAGCATGGAGTATTCATAAATTTGCTCATATAGAGGTGATTTTCTTTGAAAATATTCTTCTGCTGTTGAAATAAAAGCCCTTGAACAACAGTGATCTTTCTAAATTGCCTTATCTATAAATTACTTCAGATAGGGATGATTTAAATTATTCACATGTATATCTCAATTCTAGTGCACCCGTTGAATATCACGTAAATATTCCATCTACAGGAGCCCGTTCTCATCTAAATTTACTTATCAATTATCGAAAATCTATGCAAATCACAGGTTTTTTAGAACAATGCTAGCGCCTTTCAGATGTTGCCATAATCATTCAGCAAATTTGAAGGTTATCTGATTTTTTGCAATTAATTTTCAGCTCTATAAGGTATATATGTTTGATGTTTTTGAGTTGTGAGCCAACTAAAGTCCGGCTCAGACTGCGAAAGTTTTCAGTGGTCATCAAAAACACCCCATTATCATTCGCAGTCTGAGCCGGACTTTAGTTGGCTCACAACTCAAAAACATCAAACATATATACCTATGCCTGCCCTATGTCAGTTTAATTCTGGTGCATGGCGTAATGCGCCCACCGGAGTGTCGTATAATGTACGCACCTGAACTGATGGGAGTTCATAAAAAGAGGTTGATGACTACTGAAAACGTCCGCGGTAACTCAGCGGTAGAGCGCGCGCCCGGCAAGCGAGAGGTAGCGGGTTCGTCCCAGTCTGCGGACAGGTTTTCATTGGTCATCAAAAACACGCCGTTAGCATTATAAGGATTCAAAACTCTAGATGGGTTTTGCTCAGCTATGATGGCCTAAGAAATTACCAAAAATTGCTTTGTTTCAGCATACAGTGCGAGGAAACGTGCTTTTTTTTTGTTTTTTTTTCTAGCACTTTTTGCAAAGTTTGTAGAAAATTATATTGCAGCAAAAAATGTATCAAATGCTTTCATTTGAATATGTTGATTTCCGCAGAGATAAGAGAGTTCTCCGCATATAGCTTCACACTACAAAAACCACATCCAAGAACCGTTTCAGGAGCATAGTGGTATTACGTCTTGCGGAAAACCTCACAATTGATATGCAAAAAAGGTGCGATATTTAGAGGGTTTCATTGCCGTCCTATTGATAAGAAGTGAAAATAAGAAGTGAAAATAAGCAAGAATATCACCGAAATGAAAAACTGGAACAACATGAAAAAGAATATCTCAAATGTTTGGTTTGTCGATTAAACCGGCTAATCGAAATTAATTCGCATTATCTCACAATTTCTTTTTTTTTTGCTTCAATAATTTAAGTTATCTCGTACGGAAATTTTTATTCGGGCTTCAGAAACGATTTGTCGGTGTTTTAATGTTCCTCGCCGACTGCAATAATTCTTTTGATTAGCTGCCTCTTTCTTAAATTCCCATTGTGGCTCCGAAAACGATTTCATGTCCGAAGACCCGCTCAATTACTCTTCATGGACTTCACCTTTATACATTAATGTCGTGATCTTTGCTCAATCGACTGTGATGATCGGGTTCCCCATATAGGGAGTGTTTACCTCTTTAGAGTGGTTTCAATCACTTTTGCTATTCTAAATGCTTAGCACTGGCAATAGTGTATCGTTCACTTGTTTCATGGTATATTCTTCTTCGTTCACCTTTCTGCATGAGTTTAAAACAAGATTCGACGATTATCTAAAAATTGGGCAATTCATTCAATTTTTTTTTTTGAATCTGTTCATATTTGCTTATGAAATACGTTATAGAAATATAATTGAAGGTGTTTAATTCAAAGATGCAATAAGCGAAATACCTCTAACTTATTAATGGATTCACTAAAATTTGGTGCTATTTTGAAATTTTTTTTCGACTGTTTTAGTTTTCAAGTAGATATATCTCATCGATGCTTATTTATTATATAAATATTATTTGGCTTATTTTATCGACGATATTTTCTTCATGATGTATTATAGCGTTCGAAATGAAACATTTGTTTAATAGAATGAAACTAGCTTTTAGCATATCAATGATTCCATCAGTAGTGGATAATTCAACATCGTCAACAATAACGACTCTGAGTACAATTTCTGCATCATCCGAGGATCATTTTTTCGAGATACCAATTATGCATCATTTAGTACCAATAATTATTATGGTATTCATTTTATTATTACTTCTACTTGCTTCACTCTACGATTGTAAAGTTAATCGTGATTGTTTCAGGTAAGCAATTTATTCAGCAATTTATGCTCTCATTCATGCAAATTTTTATTGATGTTAAAGAGGAAATTAGATATTATTGAGCATAATTGATAGAGAGGAAGAAGGTCAACAAAGAGACCATCTCATTCAAACATTTTTCGAGCGCATATCGTCTCTATAATATTAAGTGGCCAATGCCAATTCTTTTGTAGTTTTTTCATGTGCCTGTCCCACTAATTCCATAAAATTGTGGAACATTCCTCGTCAGGCTTTTGACCTGGATGCATTGCCGCCTATCATTGCTCTTAATACGTTAATGCCCACTGAGTAGGCAGCAATGAGGGACAAACTCATATCTGTCTGTTGTCCTATCTACACATAATCTAAAACCGTCCTTTATGCCTTTTGCGGGGTGCAGCACTTTCTCCACTGTTCTCTATCCAAATCATATAAGAACGGTTTTTGCTTCATAACTGACGTTAGAACTAACGACGTACATAATCATACATATGCATAGACTTCAAAAAGGGATTTCATCAAGAAATAGCCTTTGTTTATGAGCATAAACCCGAGTAAGGAGAGAGGGAGGAACGGGGGAGGGCTAGGAGAAACAGAAAAGGATTGGATGGTGCGAACAAATAAGAGAACCAAGTCAATTCATCGAGAGATTCCACTTTTCCAGGAAGCAAAATGGCGATGAAGATGTTGAAGCGCCAAAACCACAGATATATCTTTACGATGGTCGAACGGGTGAATCAAGGCCTTCGAACAGGCCTTAGAGTTTGGTATCTTTGGAACATACCACTTTCACCACCCATCTGACCCATTGTGAAGTGAGGGTGCATTGCATGGAGCATTTTGCATTTCATAATGGTCGATAGACTACGACTCCATTTTATCCTATATAAGATTTTTAAAGTAAGGTTGATAAAAAAGAATACATTTGAAAATCCAGATATATATACTGATTAACAGATAAGACAAATTTATTATTTTTATTGAACCAGAAATTGACTTCCAATATGACCTGAGTAGTCTTCTTTGCAATTTGTCTTCCACTATTTCCTTGCATCGCGGCAAAGAAGTTATTTTTTTCAATTGATGATAGTGCTGAAGTGAATGCAAAATAGTCTAACCTTTTGTTGTTTCGATGTGTTCTTATTATGAATGCTACATACGTTTAGGACGTTTCTGTACGCATTGCTGAATGACGCAAAAAAAAAAAAAAAANAAAAAAAAAACAGAGAATCAGATCTATTTGAATATAGATTTCTTATAAGTCGGAAGGCAGGATGCCTTCATTTTTCTGGACTTTGGAAAAAATTTTTATGGATTTTTTTTCGAAAATTGCTCATCTTTTGAGAAAAAATCTCACATAATGGAGATATGAATTCATTTTAATCTTGTGTTCGTCATCACTGAAATTATCCCCAAATTACTGTTTTAATGGAAGTTTTTATGTCTCCAAAGCGCGGTTGATTGCCTCAGTAACGTCACCAAACTCTTTAAACATGTGCTGGTCGCTTTGTATCGATCGATTACGGTCACTAATGCCATACAATAAATTAAACAAAAACATGAATAACAAAGAATTATAAACCTCTGAAATCTGCGTTTATAACAATTCTATCATGACCGTAATGAGCATACGCTTATCGTACACTTGGGCAATTCGTAATCATACGATAGCCTGATAGTTCGACATATACATTTTATCATGAAAGGCTTAGAAGCACTTCCGAAGTCTGGCTACATCGGCCTACTTTCGTTGAAGGTAGCAGCCACTAATCATGTGCCGTATTACCTCGAACGATTAAAAAGATCTATGATTCAGCAGATTGTCCCAAACTTTTAGATGGCGTGAAAAGTAGCGCGTGCTACACGTCTCAAACGCCGAATGTTTTTGTTGTAGCCAGCTAAAGTTTTGCAGGTAAATGACCACGCCCCTCCCCCCTCGACCACTCAATGACACCTAAACTTTTAGAGAATGACCACCATCTCAAAGGTCTCTCGTACAGATCCTAAAGATTTGGTGATTGTCGAGTTCATTCGAAGTAATACGGCTATCGCAGTAAATAAACTTCCGGTTTTTCGCTACCTTATTGCTCGAAATATGAGAAGAGCACAAAGCATATTCAAATAAGTCCATCGAAGATCGTCATGCTCATTCGACTGAGAACGAGTAGTGCCTCGCGTTGAGCACTGCCTGCATAGACGAAATCCGACGTTCCTTCTGATTTGCTCGAATTGTTACGACGGTGAACGTCACAGATGCGGCGATCAGCGAAATAAAGAGAATCGTTATGTGCGCATAGATATCGAGTACTGGTGAAAGAAAATATAGAGCGCATGATGCCAACGACTGAAACGATGATGTGAGCCTAATTTCATCACAAAGCTTTCAGTTATAAGTAAAATGACCAATAAAAGTTCTCTTGGACTATCGAAAGAGTAGATGGTCACCTTCTGTAAGAAAACCTCCCGATGTGTGGTTTGTTAACTTATTAAATGCTTCTGTGGAATACCATTTTCATCCACTATATTCTTTCACAGCGCAAACACATGACTAGGTAGAGCGTATGCACTATTTGGAGGTCTACTTTTACACGACTGA
Source organism: Baylisascaris ailuri (assembly GCA_022845575.1). Lineage (NCBI taxonomy): Eukaryota > Metazoa > Nematoda > Chromadorea > Rhabditida > Ascarididae > Baylisascaris > Baylisascaris ailuri. The sequence continues at coordinate 21,967 of JAAVTS010002540.1, forward strand.
TATTCGAAACTTTCCCAGTCAGTTTCCTTCAGCCTACAAATTTCGATTCTCACAAGGCAGCTTGAAAAAAGTCTCTGAATATGTCTCAGAGACCCTCTGGCGTTGATTTTAGCTTACCCACCATTTTTCCATTTTTATGCACATATCATCTTAGATACTTTAGACTACCTGGAAGAGTTTCGATATAGAGAATCCTTGAGCACGTCTCTTCGGCATTAATGTTGCAACGATACAATTTCGTGCTGTATTCCAGCAACCATCAGCTATTCCAATTAAAAACCCAGAAATCAGAGCAATGTAGTAACTGAAAATATACTGAATATACATCATTATAGATCATGGTTATTTTCGATTCATTAGCTGAATACACGACTGCAATTAATACCCTTTCAATATTGTGTCCGCTAACGCTATAGGCACTTCTAGTCGCATTTTATTTATTTGGTTTATTCGGTTACTATTTTCTTGCACATAAGAAAACTGGAAAAAAATCTAGGTCTTCCCCATTTATGTTCAGTAGTTGAAACGTTTTCCCAAAATAGTAAGCGGAAATTGTTTTCCGGTAAACTTATTGGTTAATCATGTGTATGAGTCTCTCAAATACGATATGGGATCGGTGCATGCTCGCCAAACAGCAGCTGGCGTTTAACTTCGAGTGAACTCATCGAAACTTCATATCCGTGATCGAATTGTAACAACACCTCCCTATGCACAACAGTCACTTACTTCGGTGTAATAAGTAGAGCATCGCCAGTGTTTGGACGTAGCGATGAGTATCTTGGCGTTGACAATAATATCAACACAAACGCAGTCGTATGTGTGACGAATGCAATCGCAATTGTTGGCAACCTCCCAAAATTGTCCACTTTTTTCGCACCATGTGATATGATCACTCCAGCTGAAAAATCAATCGAATTCAATATGCTGAGAAATGAAATTCAATAATTGTGTGGGGTGATGAGCACGAGACAAGTAAATGGAATGCAATGTGAAAAGGAAATGTACTTCATATGTGCCATCAACGGACCATTGAACATTTGGTTTCATTTTCTTTCAATTTCAATTCCTTTCCTTTTTTTCTGCTCTATAGAAATCACTTAGAAAGTGTTAATTCTTACTGATTGAGGATATACACTATATGGACAGTGTTATGGGAAACATCCAAGTATTAAATCATTTCAATTTCACACAGTGTTACATAATGTTTGCCTACTTGCGTGTTTCAAAACACCGTTCCCTATTTTGTTCCACCGTGAACGATAGATACTTTGAAAATTTCTGTGATTATCATCCTGTTGTCAGTAAAGCTTCATTCACGCAAACAGGTTGCGGCAACTTGACCTGCCGCTTCAGCAAATCGGTGGTGGTGTAACAGAGGCCGCATATGGCGGGGAATCCATCGTTTCTATGATACAGATGGATGATTGCAGACTGGAAGAGTGATTTCTGCATGAATGGGAGCATAGAAAGAGGTAGAAAGTCATTTCGTTGTGTCATGATCGCAAGTGCCACTCTTTCTTCTCCTAACCTATATAAATGATTTTAAAGGAGCAGCCATTACAGAATCACTCCAAGAACTTTGTATCAATACGATCTATGCCGCAAGACAACATACTTACAAATGGAGCTATGAATTGTAAGGTTTGTTTTAGAAAGAAGTGATGAGTTTCAGAAAGGAAGCTACGGTTTTCTGTCAAAGAAGGTGATGAGATTTTATGTTTCAGGAAGAGACAGATAGTTTTCTGGTTTCATTTTCGATTATGAAAAAAAAACGTTACGACCTATAACATGTCACATAGCATGAATGCTCATAGTAATGTCAATGATAGCGAATGGATGAAAGGAAAAATGTGGACATAGAAAGCGTTAGCATTTATATAACCATATTCGGAACCATTATTGAAAAGTTCAACTTACATACGACCTCTCCAAGTCCAACTGAGCACGCATAAAATGGTATTAGAGTTTTAAATTTGCTCAACGAGTCTGTGAAAATGAGGGAAGTCGCATAAGGACCCAACCAGAATCCAGTACTGAGTCCGAGATGAAGCCACGAGAATGACAATAACCATAATTTAGGACTTGCAAATGTTTGAAATATTTCCACTGAAAATAACAAACAAATAAACAATTCCATTCTTCAGGACATATCTGTTGATAATTTATTTATAGCATAATTATGGAAATTGCTACAGATTTCTATCGTAAACATCCGAGTAAAGCGAAAGTTTGTAAATTTAAACAAAGCTAGTAGAGACTAAGCAATCTTTGAGGCTTCTTATAGGAAGTGCACAAAAAACACATAGAGAAGAGGATGGACTCCAGGACACCATGCCTTCCTTTTTTTGTCAACATATCATATGGTACCTCATCTAAAATTTTGATCCAAAAGATTCTATGGCGTTCTACTCATCGATCTATGATCTGAAAGAATGTAAATTATTTGATACGTTATGTTATGTTGATACGTTTGATACGTTATGTTTGATACTCAACGTTATACTATGTTATGTTCAACAAAACAAATTAAGAAATACTTTTAGCTATTCTACCGGGCCAATTCTGGTGCCTTAGAACCATGGATAAGCGTTTGAATTAAAATCGCTTTCTTGCTATCATCACCTAAATACTTGAATAATAAGAAATCGTGCAATGAGCAATCGCAAAATGAGTTTGTTGCATTTACTTGCTTTCAACTCCATATAAATCTCAGCGATATCCATAAATATCTCATCCAGATATCACGAAATTTTTTGATTTTTGTGGGAATTTTAACAGTGAAAAGTCATTCTTCATTGCTTTTATGTCTAAAAATATTTCAATAAAGAATAAAACATTACATAAGCTAGCCCAAAATCCTTTCTTCTTTTCGTTGGCATTCGGATCTTCGAGCGCATTCTCTGGCTTCCTTTTTGGGAGCAGAAGGAACGTGACGTTGGAGAGAAACGAAAGAATCGAAAATACTCCAAAAATTAGGCGAATCTTCTCGTCGGAGAAGTTACGAGTGCTTGCATTTCCACCTTGACCACTTTCTGACTCAAAAATTGCCAATAATATGAGGCCACCGATCACCATGCTGAAATAAACGATGATTACTATTAGAACAAGATGCTCATTCGAAATAACATATTTCACACAGGCGACTGATGTGAGTGTCTTCAATCGTCTCAACTCATCCCCATGAGCTGAAGATACTATTACTTCGGATCGTTATGGCTGCCTTTCGGCATACCTCAAACTTATGCATTCATATACGCAATATGCGAAACAGTGCAATAGATGTATAAAGTAATACTTTCACAGTTAAATAGCTTCGACTAATAGTGTTTACTTTCAGCACAAAATTCAGTTTTTTGCGGTCAATGGTCCATGCGAATGCGAATTCGCAAGGCGTATAAAAACGGTAGTGTTTTCGTGTTTAATGCAGTGTGAAAAGAGAGTGCTACTGAAAAAAAAAAAAAAAA
>JAAVTS010002542.1:0-18674 GCA_022845575.1 Baylisascaris ailuri
ACGCATTCAATGTTTGCTCAACTACCTTGAACAAGAATATCAATGTTGAAATTAGCTATTTGGGGAATTATCTAAGCGACTATGAAATCGTCTCAGCTCCCAGGGGCGACAGCTTATCTAGCGGATCTTGAAAGCCTGTTTGTAGTTGGCTGGATGGCTTGACCTTATCCTCTGTGTCCCGCGAATGCCGAACAACGTGGAGGCCGCTGTTTGCAGCATAGCTTGGGCGTCATTCTAAAATCTTTCGGATGCACAGTTACATCTCTAGAATAAATTGCGTATTCTGTTGTCAAGGCGGTCAAACGTGGTGAGGAAGTAACATCGAGACGTCGCCGCGGCCATCAACGAAAGAACAAGCATGGGCGTTCCAGCAAAGCAAGTGAAATGTGGGTTTTTACTTCCACCAGTATTCATTCATTTCCGCTTAAGCACATGCATCTCTCCTAGGCGTTACACCTGCTAGTGGTAACAATGCGTAAACAAGATTAATGAACCAGCGGAAAGCATGCACTGAGCGCAATGAACATCAGAAAATGAACTGTGACGAACCGTAATATCTGACGGACTTGAAGTCACACAAGCAGAGAAGCGCTGAGCTATCTCGAATTGTGTCAATGCAGAGTCGCCCATCTCATCCACTTCATAGTTTATGAACTATAGCTAAAGATGGAGTGAAGAGAAAAGGGGAGAGGGTTGAGAATGAGCATCTGATTCTCGCTCATCCCACTACGATGTCATAGTGGCCGCTAGCCTTCCTGCTCTTTTTCCCCTTCCCTCCCTCAAAGGAGAGCGGAGAATTTTGAATGCAGGAAGAGGTACTAAGGACCTCTTATGAATGCTGGCCTTCTCGAACTGATTAGTGACGCTCACGGTATCGTCTGTGAATGCAGTTGTGCGTTTGTTTGTAATCTTCTCAGCCAAAGCATTCCCACTGACATTTTCTGTCTGCTGCTTGCTCTGGCGAGAACTTCAGTTTAAGTGCTCATCCACGTAATGAACAATCCTAGTTCAAAGCTCATCGCAGGTAATAATTTTGTGACGCCGCCTAGTGCATATAACTGAAGAAGTAATTGTTCGTCAAGACCTCCATCAAAGCACACCTTCTGCTGCACGAATTGGGCATCCTGATGGATGCGCGGAGATTTTTTTTACAAAACATTTTTTTTTTACAAAACAGAATCCTTCTATAAAACTATTCCGCAAAACTTTACAAAGTGTAAGACACAAATGATGGCACATGATTCCGCCAGAGTACTAAATTAAATAAATTTNAAGCCACCGAAGCTATCACCTTTCATGCGCTTTGTCCAGAACCATGAATTCTGTTGCACAACATGCCACAAGCCCAGCATCGTTTTCAGAGCTTGTGTCAAGATCGGCGCCAACACCTATGGGGCGGTCATTTCATCATATCCTAGTGAACTTAAAACAGGCGGCGAAGGTGACAGGGTTTTGCACGAAGAAAGCTCATTGGTTATGATGGGACAGGTGTGTCACGTCAGGAATGAGTGATTGTCTAATCGCTCCACGCTTACATCAAAAAGGGAAGGCTGCACGCTGGTTAGGGAGCATCCATCAGTTGTAATCACTTGACGAGCAGACACGCGCAATAACATACGCGTCAAATCTAAGAGCAAGATAAGCCTGATGCAATTTGGCGAAACGTGGATGAAAAAAGCGCAGTTCATAGACAAAAGCGTGGTTCAACTCTTGCAGTGCTTGCAGCTGCTATTGCAGTTGAAGTGCTGAAGAAGGTTAAGCGGGTTATCAAGAAACAATACAGGAGAAACAACCAATCTTGACATTATGACTTCAAAAACTCAGCGCCCATAAAACTGAGCTTTCCGTGCATCACGAATTCAAATCTTTTGAATGAGAGTTCAATTGGTCACATCCTACTGGAGTCGACCTTGTTCAAAAAAGTGAATGCTTTGTCGTGTATGACACTGACATGCGCACTCTCAATAAAGGCCGTCAATAGCGCACTGGGATGATTAGTACGAAATCGTCGGAATATTTAATATCAACATTTACAAAAAGATACTGCAAATTCCTTGAATGCCTGATTTTACAGTATGGAAGAAGTTATTCGCACCATACATAATATCGCAGTTGCTCAACAACGGCATTAATCAGTTTTTGCCAATTCTTCAACCTGTTTTGCATGCCTGGCTAGCTAGTCTTGACATCAGTAATATTTTCTACCTAAATGACCTCAACAATACCGTATTCAGTCGTGACGATGAGGGAAGAAGCGAGCCGTGCAATCATAAGTCGCATCGTTCGAGCAGAAGAAAGAAAGAAGGAAAGACTAGCTGCAGCACTCATACGCATTCGACGGTTTGCCTCCATAATATAAGAGACCTTTCCTCTGAAGTTTTCCCTAAAATAATAAAGTGAATGCATCACATAAACAAATTCCTGTTCCTAACACAATTGAATGGCAATATTACAGCTAACAGAAGTTGACATTTGCTGAAACAAATTCGATCACAAGCAGCTTTTGGAACTGAATTTAGAGAAATTGAAAACAATTGTACTAGAATGCAAATCTAGTGATTTGAAGAGCGCGTTTCCATATCCTTTTGCACTGCTGCTCTGCTGTCATTAGGCCTCATGAATGTGTTGTTTTTATAGAAATGCAGATGCAATTTGTTAAAGCAGTAAGTTTTGTTCAGTGACACCTTTTAACCTTCAGTATTCTTTCAAGCCGTTACTAACTCATCGCTATCGGACGTGAATGATCCATCGAAATTTTTAATTTTAAGGACTTCTATAAAGAATAAGGATTTGCTCGACCTGGGTATAAGGTGTGAATAATCTCGAACTAGCGAATCTGTCTTTGGCCAGAGTCATGAAGCGCGGAGTTGAGCGTTTGCTGGTTTTATGACAAACCCAAGTTGCCTTCATTCTCCACACTCCTTCTCCCTATTCCCCTCCCTTCTGCCATCCATCCTTCTCGCATTTTGCAACTCTGACTGCTTCTCGATCCGTCTAACACAGATTTTATTCTATAGATACTCGGCAAAAATTCCACACTCGCATACTGAAGTTCAAGAGTTAGAAGGCTTTAACCGTTCCGCAATCCTCGATAGTCCTATGCTCGCGATCGATCGGTCAAACAATAAACGTTGATCGACCTCATCGAAACAATCCGAATCTATGTGATAGCTGCAAACTTTTAGCTCATTTCAAACACAAAACCTACCAATGTTTGATAAAGAGGAAGCCATCTGGCATGTCTTAAGTGTGATCGCAGTTGAATTCCTCTCTGGAGTAGTTTGAACATTGCGATTGAAATAGCACAAATTTCATAATTGGCGATGAGAATGCGAAATGTCCAGAAGGTGCAAAATACCAGAGCCAAAAATTTTCTGCTGTAAGCTTATAATGTAAGCTTGCAGTATTGTCGAAAGTAAAGTTTGTCGAGCCGAAATATTGTAAGCCAAGCGTTACTCCTTGTCATATTTTTATACCGTTCTTCTTTCTGTGAATTTCTACGAAACCTGCAAAGACTCTTAAGCAGACAGATTGCGAATCGCATAGGCTGCAGAATGGACTAAAAAGAACCTTTTCATACTTTAGCAAGCGGTTATATAGAAAACACTTATGAACGACGGAAAATAAGTTTCTGGTCGCTTAATTGCGAAACCGGTCGAGAGAAACGCATGCAAGGAATGTTTCGCTGTCTCTGTCGTAAACTTCACGCAACCGCCTGATCCAGTAGGCAGAACTGCAAAACTCACATGTTATGGAAGTCACTTTAACAAACACTTGCATCTGCCAACTCCCAATTTTTTTAAGCAGTCAAATTGCATTTTCCTCCTGGTGGTAGAACATTACCTGCTGCAAAAAAATTTGGTAGACATGAGGTGTGCTTGCTTTGCCGCCTCGTTGCATTCTTTACCTGTCGCGGGACCGTACGAACCACTGTTATCTGCGCAAAATTCCATGATTACCAACGTACCTTGAACCTTGCAATAGACACAGTAGAGTAAAACGGAGCTATTCGCCTTTCAGTTGTTTATTGTGAGTCCTTCACGCACAAAGAGAGGACCATCGAAATGACGGTTGATAACAGAGTTATGAGCCTGTTGTGGAAAGATGATATGTTTTACATTGGTATGTTGAGATGAGAACTAGATGAGCGCTCCGTTGGTTGGATTCTTTCGGATGTCGAAGGGAAACTATGCAAAACGTTGTGCAAACTGCTTTTCCCATGAATATAAACATATTCACTCATGACTTCAGTGATTAAGAGGCGAACTCTTCAATTTAAAGGAATAGTATCATCGCATAATAGAATTACATAACCTGTACGTGCCAGCTACTGGGAGTACTTTGTAAAACAGTATTATCACCTAAGTGATTTCAGACCAGGATGATCTGCAGAAGGAACTCTGGAAAATCAAAGCGGTACAAAGCGAGAGATGAATCTGACGACTATCTTTTCGTTGGTAAGAATAGAGAACCTGCTCCCATTTCTGGAAACCAAAAATATGAGAATGTGATGATGAAGAGAGGATTCTATTTATTAACGGACATAACAATACCTTTTGAAAGCAATAGAGATATCCGAACTCGGTGTTTCAATTCCGGAACAGCTATTCTACTGGTTTTTCTAATGCTTTGCAAGCCGCAATTTTTTGATTAGAATTCACACGTCCCTTGTTTTCTGAATCATTCTAAAAGCAAATTTGCAGTAGACTTCCCGTAGATGCTCAACTGTAATTAGGAAACTGCAAAAGGCTTCGAACCGTGCAAATTTCAAACCTTTCTGAGCATTTCCAGTGCATGTAATTATCAAAAATTTGAAGCTGTTAAATATAAAAGATTTCAAGGAAATATAAGCCAAACTTCACGTAAAACTAAGCGATAATCGACGCATATATCGTAGCTACTTGCATGCTGCATAAATGAAACAGAATAAAATGGCTGCAATGAGATCGTTGCAATGTCAAACTTTTCGTTCCGAAAGGCAAATTTTATCATTCTTCTCAGGTTTCGCACCGATGTTGAATATGTTTTCGTTTTCTTTTTTTTCGATATAAATCGATGGGTTCGCGACGTCTTTAAATGCAATTTTAATTGCAATGGAATTGAGGGAATTGCAATTGGAAGTGAAATTAGGAAAAACTGAAGTGAATCGGCCTAATATGTTGCGGGACTGACCCACTAAGGTTTCACTCTCATACAATAAATAGTTACGTTGATTTTTAAGTGAGAATTGCAATAATTGAAATGAGTACGTTGCCATCCTAAATGGGATCTGCATAGCACTGTTCCACAGACCCTTTCTGGCAAGTTTCTACTTACTCTTAACTATGGAGCTGTGCGACCCTGAAGCCGGTGTGGCCTAATTTCTCAATTTTCTCATTACGAATTATGCTCATTTTCGTGTCTATCCGTGGGTCACCGAGTAGTCAGCCATCTCTTCTTACCTGAAGCGCTGGGTAGCACAGACATGAAAGGAGGAGGAAGAGAGGTTGCTCATGCATGATTATACCACCTTAGCGTCGTCTTGCTCTATCGTCAGCGCTCTACATGAGGTTCAGTCTTTTGAATTGAATAAAATTTGCAGAAACTTTTCCCCAGTCGCATTTCAATCACAGCACTGCAACTGGATGAATGCTTAGAGAGGAATGAAACCGTTATATCAGCGATCCTGAAGATGTTTTTTGTAATTTGGCCAACAGTGAAACATATCCTGTGGATTTCGGTCGAATTGGTAAAGTCTAGTTAAAGTATGCGTACAGCCAGCGTCAGCCAGTGCCATAAACACGTAGTGCTTTGGTCTCAGCGGGTAAGACCAAAGCACTATATGTTTATTTCAAAGCATTACAATGCAATAATGAGCTTCGCGAAGATCCATTTTCTTATGGATTGAATAACTACTTCCTGCAGTGCTTGATTATTTTAGTTACTATAAAGTTCCTGAAAAAAATGTTAGTTCNAACTACTTCCTGCAGTGCTTGATTAATTTAGTTGCTGTAAAGTTCCTGAAAAAAACGTTAGTTCCCGCATGGAATGTCGCTTCTTCTTCTTAAAGTTTCAAGTCTGAACCTTCCGATGCTTAAATTAGCTCCTTGCTTAGGAAATACGCAAGATGTCGAAGCTGTACCTGATCTCCCATCTTGTTTCACACTGGCATGCTCTGTAGACTCAAAAACATTTTTGCAACCCAGAAGAGAGGCAAAAATTTATGCAAAGTCCGAGATGTGAAACTAAAATTTCCACTTCGCCTTCCAGAGAAAACAGAATGATCTGAAGGGGGCTCTTCCCCTGCTTATATTTCTTCCGCTTTTTACACTCCACAGCCTCTTCTGGTAGCTTAATTTGAAACCACCATTCGCTCTCGAGACAGGAAGACTCAAATGCGCTTTCGATATTTTGCCGAAAAGAAACATATATCTCGAAGTTTTTTTTACGTGAATCATTGTGAGCTGTTGCGTAAATCTTAGCACCTATACCTCTGTGGTTTATGCATGTTTGTGAACAGGTACTTGAACAGGTTACTCATAGAGGTTGCTGGAAAAAAGCACTTTGCTAGCGATTTATAAAGCACGCTCCTACAGTTTCAGAATGAACGCTTCGTGTTTTTTTTTTAATCTTCCATTGTGGTCAGGTGCACTGTCGACTGAAGCTGTGGCCGAGCTTCTCAAACCGAATGACTTTCGCATTTACTATCAGATGCCGACGAACACCATGTTTTCGTTCCGGTTCACATCCCACTTTGCCTCGCCTACAGGAGCACAATGGGCAAGGTGAAATCGATATTTACACTTATACTTGGATAAGATATATGAGTGGTTCAGTTGAGTTTACGCATTGTTCGATGTACACCTTAAAGGTTCCTTAAGGACAAATCGGCAACGTGTAGTTACTACCGTTTAGGAGATGGGACCAGTTCACATAGCATAATAATTTACCTTCCACAGTTACACTGCACCATCCACTCCAGCAAAAAAAAGTATCGAGGCAATAGATCGGAAGCGTAAAGGAAGCTTTCCAAGGAAATCGAGCTCAAGTTCGCATAGAATAAAAAGCTAAGAGTTGTCTTCATTTTAGAGAAAGAAAAAAAGCAGTGCATNGCTGTTTTCATTTTAGAAAAAGGAAAAAAAGCAGTGTATGAAAGACTGTCGTGGTGGTAATTCTTCGCTAGCCTCACAATTGTTTTGGTTGAGCGATATTTCCTCTCGCAATCATTTCTGCAGCATTTTCTGTAGCGAGGAGCAGTATGCAGTTCGAACAAAACAAACTAAAATTTGTTTCGCAAAGAGCAAACGAACACTTCAAATATCTCACAGTTCCCCACCTGTCTCTTTAAAAAGTACGATCAGTAGCACTTCTTGACTCAAATTTTGGGACGCATATTTGGCGAGTTGCGAACTTTTATGCTGAAGAGTTTAAGTTTGAGCAATGCGGCTGATATAAATGATCCATTTCGTTCACAATGCGTTGGTTTCGCTGAAGATTTTGCTTTATCGGATAACTTTTTTCTTCATTCTTTAAAATTTTGACACCCTTCACATACACTTCACAAATTCAAGTCATTTTCCGGCCTTATTTACCATCTTTCTGTATTTTTCCTGAAAACTGAAAAATACGCAATTAACCTTCCAATCAGAGCGAAGATGGAAGTGGAACGATTGTGCATATGCATTCAGCAGCCTGCGCGCTGTTGAAACAATAAAACCACAGTGAACCTTTTGCGGGGCATTGAGTATAAGTGCTTATTCCTTTCTTTAGGTATTCCATTTTCCGATAGTCTGCAATAAGGACGCTGAGACCGGCAAAGAAGAATGGCGTGTTCAGTACGGCGATCCACGGTCGGCATCCTTCGCATCACTATCGGCACTTGTCCGATACCACAAGATCTACTCTTATATGGATCCGAAAACAGGAGTCATTGACACTTTTCCAGTGTGGAGAGGCAGCGTCATCGACGTAGACGATTTCGATTTCGATTGAAAATTAAGGTGAAATAGTCGTGAGCAATAAATGTGATTGAATGCTCTATAAAATCTCCATAGATTTCTCATACTTTGCGTCTTCTGACAGACGGAACAAGTTTGCCATCTTGACATCACAGCACTACTCTTTCCTTTCTACTGGAACGTGACGGATCAGCCAAACTGCAAGTGTGCGCTACTGCTTTCGATTTACGTCATCCTATGCGCATGCAAAGGCTTCAGTTCGGATGTTATCTTGAAACACTAGCGATCGCGTAGATTATAATCCACTCTCACTTCTTATCCTTAAATAAACCTTTAATTAAGTCATTACAACGACATCTGCTACAAATATCACAAGGAAACACTGTAACTACTAAAGGAGTTCTTCCATCAAATTACAGATATATGTTGCGACCTCTCAATGCCAGCAGAGGGTGGCAACTTTTGCATTTCGACAGGTCAATCGGTTCCTCAAATATATGACAACAATAATAAAAAGAGTAACAAACAGTACGAGTGTGTGTAAGATGATCGGACTAATCTCAGGCCCATAAATTTTTCGATAAGTAGGGCCTCCTCTGTAGCAAGATAATTTCGAGTTGCAGATTTTATAGCTGTACAGATATCGATAAACCACAAAGAAAAGGTAAAGTTATAGCAGAATTGGAAACAGGATGTGCCCTCATTGCGCAACTGAGATTTAAAATATTTAAATATTGGAAAAATTTCGCCACCTTAGCTTTCGATACTCATGAGCTGAGGTTTTGCAAAGAAATGAAGCGGGGATAAGATCATGGAATCCATTCTTCAAAGTTGCCTTCCAAGTAGATGTCTAGTTGGTTGCAACATTAAATGACATTGAACCTTCCAAAAGAAGTGCTGCTAGATTCACTCGATAGCTAAACATGCGGTGCTAACAACGTCGTGGTGGCAAGAATTATTTTAGGGATGAAACGGTGCTCCAAGAGCCGCCGTCTACTCATTTTACTTTAGCATACCAAATCGTCGCGTCAATGACACTGTGTTTTTGAGGTGCAATAGCGACGGTTAGAATTGCATTCGCTCACTTACTCATCTCATCTAGCAGCTAAGTGACCTGCATTGAATAAGTCTTTATTGAGGCTATATATAATCGATGAATGTTGTTCTCTCGCATGCTTTTAAACTCATTCACAGTTTGCGAATGATTTTCATTTCGTTTGTCGTCTTGCACATTCAGCTAACACACTCTTAAATCCTCTGTGGAAAGAGAAAAGTCAAGCCTATTAAGAGTTCAAATAGAAGTGTAGCTAAAAGAAATTTCAAATAATCAGAAGAGCATGAATTCTTGTTGCTATAACGAGAATGGCGTACAGCCAGCTCAGTCAAATTTAGCGACGATCTTCTACNACTTCTACTAAAACGTTTCAGACCAGAAGGCGTAAGTGCATCCGCCGTGCCCATGGACGTAAAGCGAGAAAAAGGACTGCTCTGTCACAATGTTCGTTGAATCTGAGGCACATATCTCGTAGGTGTGAAGTTTGCATTGCAATTTAGTATATAAGCACTGCTGGCAGTCTATGAAACTGCTCGAAAATATAACTCTTAAATGAAAACAAAACAGCGAAGATGCAATTATGAACGCTTCTTTCCTAACCGAAAAGGCTGGCTGCAACATCGCGTGTAATAGAACACACAACTGAGGTCGGACAATAGTGTGATTGCGCTCATAGTTGCCAGAATGACTTCGGACGCCAGGTGCATATGACACGGCTCAGGCACAGAGATTGTTGTAGGTCTCCACGAAACTTAATGCATCCTCCTTAGGATACTCTTTTATAAATGAATAAACTTAGTTTTCAAGTAAGGAAGGTATCTAGAGTACGGTTCAAGAAAACTGCTTGTCATAGAGCCAATTAATTTTAAGGTTTCATCATTCGTCCACCTGGACGAAGTTATTTGGCAGGCACAATAGTGGGCGTATCATTAATATAAACATTGTTTACTAGTGCATAAAAAGTAATTAGCCTCGTGTTACATGCAACTTCAATATGACATCTTGATAAGCGCTTTGTGTACGAGTCGCCGATTGCCAACTGCAGATATATCGACAAAATTTTCTAACGCACGGATGACAGGGATGAGATCGGCGACTGCCTCAAAGTGCTTGATGGCTTTATCTGTCCAAATGGGTACACTGCGGGATATTCGAACGATGTTTGGTTGACATTTTTGGATTAACTCGTAAGTTTGCAGAATAATAAATTCATGACTAATTAATACCATGAATTGCTCGGCAACATCATGCACCTTTTAAATCCTATGTGCTGCAGCAAACAAATATCGTGCATTCTGCGAAGATTCGGTTGAGATTTACCGATAGTCCCAAAAACAATGGCTGCAATGGGCTGATATCAATCACAGTGAAGCAGCTTACTTTAATAGGCGACTATTTCTGTCTCGTTTAAGATCATTCATCGCGTACTGATTCACTTCAGCTGCTAAGTGAATATTCACGGATGTAACCGATCACCTATACCTTTATGTTCACGCGCTGACACCTGTGGATGCATGAAAGCTGGCATGCAAATACATGCGCATACGTATAGGCATTGAGTCACTACGATGTGACTTTGTAAACCAAGTTTGCAAAAGTAGGTGAGGTCTTTTTTGCACAAGGTCCTATGAATGGGCGACCATATTCAAATATGGACGTGTTATTTATCTCGTTTTTCTTTACTTTCCTTTTCTTGCCTTTTTTCGTCGGTTGTGTTATTCTCGATTGTACATTTGCCAATTCCATTTCCTCGGCTTTACTGTGCTTGTTATTTCCGTGAGGAATAAACTTGAACCAAATTAAAAAGTACATGAAACTTGTAGATTCGTTTACTTAGAGGAAGAAGCGATAGGAGGGAATGGAGAAAGCTATCTATGCGAATGACTAAGCCACCTGCACAGCGACTCATGCCTGTCTAAGTTTTAAGTATGCAGATATCCTTTCTTCTAAAACCGTCGCACAACTTTCTTTCAATTGTCAGTGCTAACAGCACATCAACTGAAGGCGGCTGCGAGACGTTTCAGGTTCTTGTCTTTTATGATCATGCTGTCTGAAAAATTGCTGAGTTACATATGCAGGTGCGATAGATCATTTAGAACGACGACACCTGTCACAGCTGGCATGTGCTTACCTACTCGTGGGTTGCTGCACAAGGAATGATCTGACCGCGCATGCATATCAACCTGAGCAACAAACAGTGCAGACACAAAATCTACAGAGTACGCAGCGCACAAAGAGCTGTTCTTCTCAAGTCGGTGCAAGAGAATGCACTAAGAACTTGAGTTTGCATTCCCTACATCCTGGCCGCAAGCGTTAATTTAGGTCAGCTTTCAGTAGATCAGTTACGGAGTCCCACATTGCACCGTTTCAGATCTCTACAATTTTACGTTAAATTGAATCTGTTGAGCTGAGGTTTAATCAGTGGTGAACTTTTTTGGCAGAACCGTCTAGCGTGCCAGATGGTATCTTAGGATAGTAAGCTGCAGACAATTGCTCTTTTGATCTCTTAACGGGGACAGCGTTAAAGAGAGCATTTGCATGCCGAAGTCAGTGTCCGTGACGACGAAGTAATGGGAAAGAGGCACTTTCTGACTCTGTTGCTGAATCTTCCTCATTCAGGTGAATACGACCCTTGTGGCATGAATATCCTGAAATAGTCTCGCCTAAAGCAAAAACAAACTTTCGGTTTTATTGGTGGCGCCTGCACATTCGGAATGCTACTAGATGGGAAATGCGGCCAAGATGGCGAGGCTGCGGCAGTACTGTGACAAAAACTGCTGGGCAGAATAAAACTTTTGCTGAATGTTTTTGTGAAAGATGTTTTTGGGGAGATGATCATATCAAAAACAGGATTTTACGCATACCTTTCTAATAAAACACTGCTTTCACCTGGAAAACAAATGGCACATCGTCATGACACTCCTTCAATCCTGAAAAAATAGTGTGTCTAAGAAAAAGATTTCCAGAACGTCCTCAGTACTCCTCCTTTAGAATATTCTTTTAAATTTTGAGAATAGCCACATCCCTCCAAAGGTGTCATTCCATTAATGCGTGCTATGGAAACTGTTGTTGGCTCGCGAAGCAATGTTTTCAGTGGCCGCATTCTGCTTGCATATGAGCTTATCCCCCACCCCTTCTTCCCTTTCCACCGGCTACCATCTTCCTGCACTTCACAGTTAGAAAAATACGACAAAATGCGATACAGCCGTAAAACAATCATGCTGATGACCAACTTGATTAGGTTCGTTTTCATTACAAGGAATTCTATAGGGAAGTTTGCTTTAAATTCATTACACGGTAATAAGCAATAAATTCAGTACTCCATGAATACTGGACAAAAGCCTCGACTAGCAAAGGCCGCAAGGCGTAAATCGAGGGATCTGCTGAGAACGCTCGATGCCATGGATAGTGCCGTTGCAAAGATAGAAAGAATGTGGAGCAGAGACATCTTCAACGTAAGCTGGTAACGTTTCATCACTGCTTAAATCCAAAGTAAACGTTCAAAAAGCATCTTTTTTCATTATTCCATACTCACTATTGCTTTCTGGCTCTTAACTCCTATTTTTTCGCAATCTCACTTAGTTTTTTCTTCTCAGTTCTGACGCTAAAACCTTCCGAGCTTCACGTTAACTTGTAGTGGACATATATGGTAGTTGTACCTCATGCCAGTCTCAAAAATTCAACGGTTTTGCAAAAAGCAGGGCGCTCTCATGCAGGCTTGTAGAGAAGAACACAAAGCGGCATCGGCAAATAACATTGCATTGCAACGAAGACACTTAGAAGAAAACAAAATAGAATGATTAAACTGCACAAAAAATCCGATTGTGCAAGCATTAATATTCACACGGAGTTCGTTCACTGCTACAGGAATCGCAATCCACAGAACATGCCTCCCTGTTCGCATTCGACTATCCCTTGCGTAATGGCTACAGCCACGATTGGCGAAATTGCAGGTACACAATGAAGGCATATGAAGAGCTTGTTAAATGCACAATGAAGGTGTAGATGCGAGCGCGGGTAGGGAGGGTATCTCGAACAGAGGAAATTCTTCAGGGACGCATACTAGGCAGGTACTAGATGTCGGTGTGGTACTGACGAATGTCTACTGTTTGCGGTCGGTTGATTGTCCGATCATCAGTTAGTGATGGAAGAAGCTAATGGTTACTATCACGCTTTTGTATAAGGCAATGCAGGACAGAGCCCAACAGCATTTCTAGTGAACCTCCTCTACCTTAATTCAATGATCCCAGGAGGTTGCATTTTCCAATTCAAAATATAGAGGTTTTTATAGAGCCAAGATATGACTAGTAATATTTTCCAAAGAAGTATCCTAGGAGCACATTCATTTGTGCTATTTGTAAATAATGTTGGCAAAAAATTACTCAGTAAATGGAACTTTTTTATGGAAGTACTTAAAATTTATGGAACGCTTTGTAGCTCAGTGACTGATTCTCAGGAGCTGCGCACCAATTTGTCAGCCCTATAGAAATGATCTTGAGTCTAGCAAGTGGACATTTCTGCCGAAAAAAATATATAAGACATGAAAACTTTATGTATGCATAACACATTGTTATCATCTCATCTAAAAATATTCGTCACCTATATGTTTATATGGGAGAGAAAGAATTCAACACAAGTATTACATACAGATTTCACAGAGCCTCTAAAATTGGAAGTTGCACTCGGTGTTTTTTAAAACACAAGTGCATTTCGAGCCTTCGAGTCCCTTTTTGCCTGCGTGTCCATACATAGGCGATTCCTATATTTCCTATTCAGCAAATCAATGACTATGGGGCAGCTTATGGTGGCGAGGCGCATAAAGCAGGAGTCGTTCGCAGCCCAGAAAGCATTTCAGTTCTTACCGGCTGCCTTCTCGAAAAATCATTCCTAGTAGGAATCGACCTTCTGTGATAATTTAGAGACAAAGTTTGGGAGTGATAAGACGACAAATTCGAGGAAAACCAACTGATTCTTACAAAGAGGTCGAAGATGAGGGTGGGTAGACACCACATAAATTTTGTTCAAATCAGTTCTTTGAATTTCGATTCAAATATTAGCAGACCAGACAAGAACCACTGCACTTGGCATATGTATGAAACGAAAAGCAAAATGATCGAGTAGCTGATATCTGTGCCCGTAGGATATGCAAACCTCTGTCCATCTTCCACTGCCGAGGCGGNCGTCGAAGATGAGGGTAGGTAGACACCACATAAATTTTATTCAAATCAGTTCTTTGAATCTCGATTCAAATATTAGCAGACCAGAGAAAAGCCACTGCACATGGCATATGTATGAAACGAAAAGCAAAATGATCGAGTAGCTGATATCTGTGCCCGTAGAATATGCAAACCTCTGTCCATCTTCCACTGCCGAGGCGGATATCATTTCTTCCCGATCGTCAAAACAACTCCGTTCTTCACCTCTCCTCTTCCTTCCCCTCCCCTCGTCACATCGGTTGTAAAATGCTTCGGAAAGAGTGAATAACGAATTTCAAGGAGGTCGCTCATTTGCCGTATACAGTGCCAGTTGGCGCGAAGGTGCAAAATACACATTTTTTTACGATATAAAGAAAGCTTTTGCCAAATACAGTAAGAAATTACTGTCAAACCCATGGTTATTTTTCCGAGGAAAACAGCGAGGGATGGGATGGGACGAAGGAACCCCATCTCGATCCTCGTTGAAGGAGAAAAACAAGGGAAAGTCGCTCTTTGCCCGGTCAGCTTGCTCCCTCCTTTCACATCATTCTTTCTTGCAGGGATTATGCCAAACCTAATATTCACACAGCATTNCAAATACAGTAAGAAATTGCTGTCAAAGCCATGGTTATCTTTCCGAGGAAAACAGCGAGGGATTGGATGGGGCGAAGGAACCCCATCTCGATCCTCGTTGAAGGAGAAAAACAAGGGAAAGTCGCTCTTTGCCCGGTCAGCTTGCTCCCTCCTTTCACATCATTCTTTCTTGCAGGGATTATGCCAAACCTAATATTCACACAGCATTCACGCAATGGTATGAGAGCCGAGTTATGTTTCGTAAGGAATGCTGCAGGATTACTCCACTTGGTGCTGTGTCGGCGTCTGCACAAGAGATAGCAAGTTGAATAAAAAATTATCTGATTTGAGGAAGCGAAAGCAGAATGTGCAACGCAAATCGAAAATCGAATCGACCAACTTAAAAAGATTTAGCAACACTCGTTAAGACGTAAAATCGAATGTGCAACACTATGTTAGTATTAAGCACAGAAACACAATGCGCAGAAAACCTTTGATATTAATGACACTTCTGAATTAATANGCGCAGAAAACCTTTGACATTAATGACACTTCTGAATTGATATCCCTCTTTTGAAGAATCTGCCAGATCTTGTTTGAACTGGGAACATCATAGACTCATCCAAGCCACGAATCAACAAATCCTTTAACAAACGAATACTCGAGAGTATGTCGTCTAATTCTGCACTGGAGTGATGCTACCGTCTGATGGCAGCTGCCGCCTACGTCGGAATTGTGTTGCCATCTAACGACAGTTTGTTCTAGTTCAGCCAGCATCTCGCAACTGCAAATGCGAATATGTTCTACGTGGTTGAGAAGTTCGTCGAAGCTTGTGAAAAGAAATGCCAAGAAGTAGAGGCGTCACTTGCAGCACACGCAGATCAGCTCAACGAACAAGTAAACATGCAGGCAGGCGCATATCCAATACTTTCTCAACAATACGGAAAGCTAGGGAGAGAGAAAAGAGAGAAAATGAGAGAGACAGAAAGAGGACATGCTCTGATCATTATTTGAGGCACTGATTTGCTGATCGTTTCTGTTCGAATTGATTTACCTGTTCGCATTAAGTTCGAACACTGTTCAATAGACAATGGAAGAAGCTATAAGTGAAAAACTGGATTCGTACTATCAAAAAATGCAGCAAGCCTGTTATTTCCTCAAAACAAGATTCTTTCTTCAAACCTGAGCTTTACTAATTAGTCTCCGTCATCTCTCTCCCGCTCCCCCTCTCCTTCTCCTTCCCCATCCCCCCTCTTCGCCAAAACTTATGAAAAATTCACTTCGGACTTTTTCACTGGTACGTGATTGACATTAACTACTGCAAAATTCTAGAATGGACAGCCTCCAACAGACGATAGATCAGAAGTGGACGTCTTCAACGACAAGGACACGACCGATTCTGTGCAAATGAAATAAGTTAAGTGTTTACTGCTATATCAGTCTGCGTATTGTTCATATTTGGAGCATCGGGAAGGAGGCAATATTGGTGAATTGGTTGATAACAGAAACGGCCAAAAATGAAAGGATCTAGATGGTTTTAGTCTTCAGCTCTCGACACCAACTAGTAATGACGCAAGGTTTTTCAAATCATTAAAAATATTAGAGTATATCAAAGCATATAAACGATGAGAGATTTTTGGCTTAGAAGAAAACAATTTAAATTATATGCTGTTTTCTCGGGAACCGATCACATCGTTTCTAGCTGTACTTTTGTAAAGAAAGATCGAAGTGTTTCTACCGTTGAAGTTCTGAGGGAAAAACTGCATCCCACAAAATATTGACTATTTTTTGATGAAATCAGACAATGGGATTGAGAAGTAACGAATTCACTATTCTATTTTGTGCAGTTTATAGATCTTTGATATTTTCTTATCATTAAATGTGCAAAGAAAATGAATATAGTTTTAATAGTGCACCTCTGCACTGTTAAGTATGGAGTAGAAATGTGAATATAAAATGTATCTTATGAAGAAGTTTCAACACTTTGATTTTTCTCAATCCTCTANGATTGGTTGATAATAGAAACGGCCAAAAATGAAAAGATCTAGATGGTTTTAGTCTTCAGCTCTCGACACCAACTAGTAATGACGCAAGGTTTTTCAAATCATTAAAAATATTAGAGTATATCAAAGCATATAAACGATGAGAGATTTTTGGCTTAGAAGAAAACAATTTAAATTATATGCTGCTTTCTCGGGAACCGATCACATCGTTTCTAGCTGTACTTTTGTAAAGAAAGATCGAAGTGTTTCTACCGTTGAAGTTCTGAGGGAAAAACTGCATCCCACAAAATATTGACTATTTTTTGATGAAATCAGACAATGGGATTGAGAAGTAACGAATTCACTATTCTATTTTGTGCAGTTTATAGATCTTTGATATTTTCTTATCATTAAATGTGCAAAGAAAATGAATATAGTTTTAATAGTGCACCTCTGCACTGTTAAGTATGGAGTNNNTCTACGGCACTGTATATTAAGAGTGAAGGGAAGGAGGGAAAGGAGGTAGTTGTACTTTTGCGCGACTCTTAGATTGCCAACTTAAACAACTATTGTGTGCATAGTACAGCATTAGACTTAGCGGTTTTGATTAATGAGTGAGGTTTTCTTCATACTATCTCACATCGTCGGTTAATGCTAGCTCTCAAAAGAAGGGCATTCGATGCGAAATATTTAAATCATTGTGAGAATTTTTAGCGGTCATCATCAGTGAATTGTTGCCTCTCTCCTGCTTCAAAGCTGATTTCAGATGTCCCTCAAGACTCTGTACTTCAGCCATTGAAATTTTAAATTGCATTTACATCTTTTCCCCTTGAAACCGGATCATTGGACACATACCTGTAACATATTGACTCAATCAGTGAATGTTATAATAGTCTTAAATATTGCTTTCAATAGCGAATTGTATCAATGACTTTGATAAATTCTTTTTGTCTGTTATCGTTGGCTTGTTGGAAATTGCTGATTAGGCTAAGCATTCGTTACACTTATCTAAATCGATCGTCCATTTTATCGATGGAGCCTTCAAGGATTATAATACCGCAAGTTTTGTTGCAACAAAGATTTTTTGATGCGCCTCTATAAAATTTATTGTTTTTCCATCAGTTCTTATGTTTCGATTACCTCAAGCCTTGAAGGTGGGACAACTAATAGGCGCTTGACTAAATATCTGCATGAGTTCTACAAAAGACTAATTCAAAGGTGATCGAGTGAGTTGATTACCTCCCGATATGAGGAAAAGCCTGAACGACGTACATGAAATGTATGGAATAGTCTACGAGTTTTCTGGTTACGAGTTCAAGTTCTCTGAGTTCACCATCGGGCAGAGCAATTGGAAGCACCAAAGCTAGAAACCGTGGTAATGAACTTGGACACGAGAGAAAACTTCTACAGGTGCATGGTAGAAATTTGTTTAAAACCTACCTCAAAACAATATCACTTACTCCTCTTCCACAGATCTTCAGGAAACGTTGCTACGGAGTTTTTAAATCAAAATATGCAAAATGATCCATAAAACTAGCAACAACTCTAATATAATGATAATTCTTCATCAGCTGATTTTTGGCTTTGCATTTTTACTTTTTCTTCACTTGTTAATTTACTAAATTTCGGTAGAGAAACTATTCTTTTGAAACATTCAACAAATTTTTCTCTTTTATTTTCTATTTGGATGCATATATCTTAATCAGCTGCAACATTTCAAAATTGTGTCTCGTGGGGATTAAAGCCATTTTATTGTGCTCATTGGCGTAACACCCGAAAATATGTGGTGAACTTTTACACCGAACCATGCGGTTTTGTTGTCGCATGTGTTCGCATTGATCGAAATGGGTGAGAGATCTCAACAAATGTTTGAAGGTGACGAAATAATGTTGAAAAGCATCGAAGCGAAATGGGGTCGTTTTACATTTCGTTG
>JAAVTS010002543.1:7467-24981 GCA_022845575.1 Baylisascaris ailuri
TATGTACATATATAGGTGTTGGATTTCTATTTAGGTGTGTAATAATGTACATCCTGGAATTGGATTGGAACGTGCGGCTGTCCAACATATTCAGGAATTACTTATGCGAATTTTTTTCGAAATATTGGAATCACGACCACAAAAAATTGAGGATATGGAACGTTGTATGCGAGTATCATTACCAGCTAGTATGTGTCATTGGGTTATGCAGGTTTCTTTTTTCTTTTTTGAATTTAAATTCTTTTTCCTATATTTATTTTTGAATATTTAGTTCATGAGTTGATTAAATATGCAAATTTTTTTGGTTGGTAACCAAATTACTGTTGACAAGTTAATTAGTAATATGGATTTTTGAATATTTGATTTTCAACTTTAGAATAGTCTCTTAATTTTGGATGAATTCCCACTTGCATATATCACGTAGCATGGGTAAGATGATTATCACTATCAAATAAAGAAGTAATAGTAAATAATTTCACTATTATATATTGAGTGCAATACTATTCTATTGTTTTTTAAGACGGAAATATTACTTAGAATTTGTACACTCAGATGACATCCCCCCATCCCCCCGCCATCCCCACTTACTCATCTTTTTCTTCGTACATTAAAATTGTTGAGTTCTTCTTTTATTGTTTCATATGGGAATGAATTTTATAAAAAGTGATCTACTAAGAAAAAGACTTAAATATATAATACTTAAAAATTTTTAGTATCAAGAAACGAACGAGGCATTACATAATCTCACAACGAAGAAACTTCACGATAAACGTAGCGCAAATGCGAACACTCTTATGGCACTACTTCATGCACTTCAACCTAAAATCAAGGTTCATCTAATACTTTTCAAAATGGTTCGATTTCCCGGGTGGGAAAAAGGGGAACTTTTTAATCATTGAATTATAAGCATACCTCTAGTTGATTCATCATTCAAATCATTCATTAACTGTTTCCGTTTAAAAACGCAAATATTAGAACATAGATAGGTTAAGGAACACTGTGAAGCTTAGAAATAGACGCCGGTTGGTTTGATGGAACATTAGAGAAAGAAGAGAATGGAGAAAAGAACCTCGTTGAAGGAACGTGATGGGGATGAAGTTTGGGACGAGTAAGAGGGAAGGTTTATCGGGTGAATAATGCGAGGAGAGTGGCGGACAAGATCTGAAATTGGAGGAGTAAAGTGAGAAGGAAATGACAGATGGAAAGGACAATGGAGAGGAAACTTGGTTGAAGGTACAAGGTGAGACGAGAGTACTGGACGGGGAGAGAAGAAGGACGTTGTTGGACGAGTAAGGAATAAGAACTTTCCTTAAAGACGAGAATGATGAATGAAAGGGGGGGACTTTCCTTAAAGGAAAAGGTGAGAAGAGAGTACCAATCGAGAAAGAAGAGTGGCTCTATTAGAAGGACAATTGTAGCGGATGGCGAGAGCATGAAGGAGCGAACCTTGTCTGAGAAATGAGCTGAGTACAGAATAGAAGATGAGGAGAGGGTCGAAGAGGAAATCTTATAAGGGAAACAAGATGTGGAGGAAATGTAAGCGAGAGAAGCGTGTAAGGGAAGAAATTTTGTTTGAGTAAGAAGGGAAAAATAAGTATCAGACGAGAGAGGTTAGGAACTTCATTTCAATAATAAGGTAAGAAGAGCATACGGATCCTAATGAGAGAGGAATGGAAAAAGAAACTTTGTCGATGAACAAGCTGAGAGGAAGGTAAAAGAAAAGAGAAGTAAAAAGCTTTATTAGAAGGAAAAAATGTGAACGGAGATTGGGGAACGTGAGGTAAGAGATGTTTTTTTCGAAGAAAGGATGTGAGGAAAGAGCACCAGAAGATGAAGAAAAGGATAGAAGTGGGATTTTGTTGAAGGGCTAAGGTAAGTAGGAAGTATCGGATGAGTCGAGGTATTTGAAATGAATGTATAAATACCCCACTGTATATGTATGTTTGCATATCTAAAATATATAAGGCTGAATTATCTTAAATGCGACTGTGCCACTGATTGATATAGTAACTGGCACTAACAAACATTTTTGTCAGAAGTAAAGAAATATAATTAGAAGTTGATATATTTGCTTATATTTTTCTAGGCAATTCTTATTTTAAAAAGTTTACTATTTTTTTTGCGCTTCTATAATCCTATCAAAGTTTAGCTGATACTACCGTAAAAGTTGGCTATTGAATATAAAGGTTTTATTTTCAGGAACATCTCGGTTATAAGGTAGATGAAAAAGTAACGCTATATATTTTATCCGTTATTGAATATGTTACCGCCGATATACTTAAGGTGAGTATATTTATGTTTATGTTTTCCCTTCTAATATATTTTTTAAAAAATTATTATAAAAAATCTCCTTATAAGCTCTAATGAATTTTCGTTGCGATATTTAATGTGTTTCGTGAAATGTATTGGAAAAATTAAAAAATAAACATATTTCATGTGATATATTGAAATATTTGTCGATTTCGATATTAATATGAACAAATTTTTATAGATTTTCTAAACTCTACTTTATTTTAACTTAAGAATTGGAGGTATTAAAAAACAATTTGTATTTGAAGTTATTAATTGGAATTTTTTTTTCATTTTGTAAAAATTTCGTTTAAATTTCTGCAATTTTTATTGCCGTTTTTATTTATTTTTTTATTATTTTAAACAACGAGAGGTTGTCTTTAAAGAACTTATTTTAAAAAATCACCTTATAAACGATAATTACATAATACTAACGAATAAATGATATAATAGGAATATAGAAAACATCTATAATATAGGAATATAGGATCATTTCAAATCTCATTAATTCATCTCTTTATCGCATATTTTTATATTAAATCTTCTTCAGCATTAATAAATAAGGAGTCATTTAGTCCATTCTATGAAATTAGTTCTTCCTTTCATAGGAAACCTTTTGTCTGAACCTGAGAGAAGATGAATTTTTAGGCTATTATAGCTCATTTGAAAGTATAATATTTATTCATATCAACATATAGAGTAATGAGATTAAAATACGATGGCGAATATATCGCCGATCGGATATGCGGAGGTTAGATAGAGGGAGAGAGGGCACTAATTTAATATTGAAATAAAATAGAGCTTAAAGAAATCATTCAATTTGAATAAAACTAAAGAAATATTAGCAGAATGCCAATAAATGAGGAAAAATTTTTGCAATAACTAAGTGAACATAAAAAAGGAAAATAATTCAAACAATATAGATGTGAAATTCAAAAAATAATAATGAACTCAAATTAGGGCATCTTAATTCTTCCTTTTTTTTAAATCTTTACAATTTTAATCGATAAAAAAACTAAAAAAAATATTTAAACTTCAAGAAATTTCAAATAATCTAGTGACGTCATTAATTATATTGTGTTAATTATATTTATTTATTTGTTTATATTTTTCTTTTTTTTTGCAGTGGACAGGTAATTATGTGAAAAATATTCGAAAAGGTAATCAAACGATCGGGTTACAGAATTTAAAAATTGCACTAAGTGCTGATAAGGTATATTTTTATTAAAATTTTTTATTGTATTTTATTTTGTTTATTGTTGATTTTAGTGGAATATAATAATATGCATATATTAGCATCTCACCTGAATTTAGGTATCACTCATTTCTTTTCGTCGATTGTATAATCGCCAACTTTGGAAAATTACACATTTAGAATTGCTTGGGAAATATAGAATTCCTCATAAGTTAATACGAAGATCCTGGGAAAATATATAAAACTTTGTCATACGCTACTCCCATCTGCTCATTCTTGAAACGCTATCCCTCGTTTATCATATTTATTACTTACTATGTTTATATTATTTAAATTATTATTCATTAAATATTTATTTAAAAGTTTTTTTTATTTAAAAATCATTTATAAATAATTATATTGGTTGATTATTATTGAAGATTGAAATATAATATTTTTAGAGCTTAATGGAACTCACTGAAATGCTCTACAATGAAGATGAAGCATCCACTGCTGGTATCTTGAATGAAAATGGTGAGGAAAATCGAAAAATTACACAAGAACTTTCATACGATAAGGTATTATTTTATTTTCCTTTCAAGTTTACTAGATGATCCGTTGAACCTATTTACGTATATATCACTTCTGGTTTATGTAAGGTAACTGGAAAAGAAGATTCCGGTTTATGTAAAATAACCGGAAAAGAAGATTCCGGTTTATGTAAAGTAATCGAAGAAAGAGAAGCGTCGTAAGCCATCTGTGATAATTTGTTTGGATTTGATACAGTTCTATTCCACTAGCTCGGAAAATTTTCGAGAATCACTAAACAAATAACACTTCGGCGGTCATTGGCCAAAATAATGTTTATTAATAGCTGATAGAAAAGCAAATTTTGCGGCCAACGGCCAAAATGGGATCAAAAAACGATTTCATAATTACTGTCCAAAATATGGGCCACATACATATTGAGTGTCGATGACTACTAAAGCAACACTAATAGTAAGAGTCTAATTTTATCTAATTTCTTTTCAGAAGAAAAAAAGAGAAATTTTGTTTTTTTTAATCGTTTTCGCATATTAATTCAAATTGAATAATATCATAGTTAGTCTTAGATCTATCGAAATAAACTTTATTATATAACGAAATCATAGATTCTTAATCTATTTTTATTTATATATCTATTTGCTATTGTTATATGTTTACACTTGTTCTTGTAGAGCAAATTGTTTTTATTGATAGAACAAAATTTTATATTATATTTAATAGTATTAGTAAGGCTATAAGTCAAGTAGTATAGACTGTATATTGTTTATAGATATGAACACAATTACAGATTTAAAAAAAAACTAAAAATACCTAAGTAAATATTGTTCTTGATGATTACACCAATCGAAAGCTATTCTTTCTAAATTTCGCTGTGATATTTTTGTTGATGCTTTACAGTTTTTCTTTTTTTATGTTGAAACTTTTTTGAATTTTTGAATATTTTTTAATTTTCATGTTCAATTTTGATTCTATTCATTGTTTCTCATCGTTTCTCGTTTTCTTTACCATTCCTTTACTCTTCAATTCTATCACTTTATACCTTTCATCTCTCTCACTTTTTATCTTTCTTTCATTTATCTTTTTAACTCTTTCTACCGTTTATTTCTGCTATCCTCTTAACTTTCTATCACTATCTTCTTTCTCTAGTTCTATTTACACCTCTCTCTCCCCCCTCCCCCCCCTCCCATTGTGGTTTTTGCAGTGTCCAATTCTCTCAGAGAACATTGACTATTATTCTTCATCTATTCAACACTACATAATAAAAAAGACTAATTAATTGCAGGTATCACGTGATTTAAATCATGAAGAGGAGCAATATTTGCGTGATCTTAATCTTATTATACACGTTTTTCGTCGTCGATTCGAGACAGTATTCGGTGCAGATGATAAGGTTACTATGAATTTTATTTTTGCTTGCGAACTAAAAAAGCGCTGCGTGCATTCTGGGATGTCATATTTCACGCGATTATTGGTCGTATTTTATGGAAATTTCAAGCCGTTTTTTTTCATGGAAATATTCTTCATCAAGCCGTTTTTTTCACTTTTTTTCCACAAAAAGTTCACATTTTATTGTAAATTTTCGAAAATTTGCCTTAATATTTTGCACCAGACTCGAGGGATTCAAGTTTTCTCCTCATCTACTGCTTTCGTTTATGTTATTGCTTATGTTTATTTGCTTTGATGAGCTATTACTATAATTTTTGATATGTAAATAGGTATATAAATGTAGAACATAGTCGACGATAAAGAATGAATATTTCTTGTTCATTAATCGATGAATGTAATCGTTTATTCGATGGTTTTTGTCTTTATGTGTGGTCGATGAGCTATTATTAGTGACGGTGCAATTGTATTTTAATAGTATTACATTATATCACTTAGTGAATGCTTAGTGATAGTCTTTGCACTATGAGATATTCCATATATATAGATCGATTCAAAAAGAGGAAAATTTTTTTTTTTTCGCAGGTGTTTTCGCAGATTTTGATATTCCTAATAAAGTTGGGAACCTAATTGAGCACTTTTCAAAGATTTGCAATATTGGTCCTAGCGCTCCTCTTTTCATCCGTCATCTCTCTTACCTCATCACCCTTTTTTCGATTCTAATTATGATCAACTTCACTATGATTCTTGTTATAAGCAAGTTGTACCGTAATGTAAGCTTTACCGTATTTTCCGGCTAACGAAATCTGTTTGTGTTGTCAATGTGGTCTATCTATTAATGTTTTTCTATCGATTTTTTTGTGAAAAAAATTTTCCCAAAATTTTCAGCATTATCTCGAAGAAATATTTGGAAATATTCTCGAGTTGCACGAATTGACAATGAAAGTACAAAGGATAGTGGAGGATGCGATAGAAATGTCCGATACGCCTTGTATGGGTGCTGGATTGTGGGAATTAGCAGAAGCGCATGAATTCGATGTTTATATCACTTATATGGTATGTATTTATTTTTATGTTTGATTTTACTTTTAAAATCATTTACAAATATAGTCAGACATAAATTATTTGACCATTTTATTTCATAGTTAAATTTATATGAATTATTAATTAATTAATTAATTAATTAATTAATTAATTTATTTATTTATTTATTTACTTGGTTTTGAATTGTAGTTGATGGGTATTTGTTTAGGTTTGAAAATTTCCCAATTAAAAAAGTTATTCTAAAAAATTCTTACAAAGAATTTCTTTCAAAAGTACTTTACTTTTTCACCTTTTTTCCGAAGGCATTATTAACTTTTATTGTAAGTTTTAGCTGTTTTTTTAAAATATAATTTGATATATCTCTAAAAGAATGATAGAGAATATTGGTTTCTGTTTTTTATTTTCTTATTGAGAGGAATTAGATTTTTTAAAGATATTTTTTCTGATTTTCAATGATATTATTGCAATTATTTTTTTCATTTTTAAGGATCTCTTCAAATATTCCGTATCGGATTTATTATCGACGCTCTTAACCGATCCAAAATACAACACATTTTTTGAGGTATTTTAATAAATATTCATTTTTAGAATTTAATTAAAATTTCAAAATGTTTTTAATTGTTGATGCAATCGTCGAATATTTTTGAAAATATCTGCAACAAATATTCTCCATTAATGACATCAATAATACTTAAGTTCGCTAAGGATCGGCGCGGATTTGTCGAGTTCCTTTCGCTCTTATTCTATGCCTCCTGCTTCCTGTGTTGACCATAAGGCCATAGTAATGGCTTCTTTTTATAATAGAGTGAGAAAGTTTCATAAAATAAATAAGTAAACATAAAGTTAAGTATAGTATGAAATATAATATTGAGTGAAATATAAAGGAAACAATGATTTTTTCTTACAATATTATATGATTATCGATGTACAGTTGTTAGAAGTGAATAATCAATTGCATAATCACAATACTGTTTATAGATGGAGAATCGTTCCTATAGTGTTACACCTGGTGGTGAGACATTTCGATTGGCGGTGAAATACGTTTTACCGACAATGTTGCAAGCACCGATTGTGCATTTTTTTCGATGCGTTGAATATGTTAATGTACAGTTTTTTTTTATTTTGCATTATTGATCTTAGGAGCATAAAAATGTTGGGAAGTATGATATAGGGAACGTAATGATATTTATGTCTTTGGCAATTTAGATGTGAATGATTGAGAGTCAAATCTAATCGTTGAATTGACTTTTGCAAAGTATTTGAGGTCTTATTTCAGTCATTAAAATTCAATTTAGAAAGTAGTTTTTCTCTTTTGATGATTTTATTTTATTGTTTGATTGTTATTTGGAAAGGGTTTTTTTTTTTGAAGTAAAAATTGAAATGTTGAGAATGTCGAATTTAAATATTGCCCTCTAGAAAAAATGGAAGATTTCTGTTAGCATTTCCTTTGAATGTTTAAAATTTACAATTCATTCAGAGGTGAATTGGACTCTTTAACTAATTCCTACTCCATCATCTTGTCACCCTCCCGCACCCCCATACCGTTGTGTCCTGATGTTTTTCTTATTGACCTTTTTGATGAACAGCTTTGTGCTACTGGATATTATTGTTAGGGCGATTGTTTGCAGATGTTAATTCATCTATCGAAGATGGGTGGCGATTTGGAAGATTTAAAGAGTGCCAAGAGTTATTTCAGTGGTCTTGCCGTTAAAATTGAAGCTCTTTGTCCAGCAACATTAAAATCTCACCTAAAAAGGTTAGTCACATTTTTGTTTTATAATCTTTAAATGAATAAGTTATTTTCAATATATTCTTGATTAATTGCTCATAGTTAGGTTGATCAATGGCAAGCTATAGTATCATGAAAGTATTGCACTTTTATTTTTTATTGTATTAGTTGATTTTGTGATGAGGTGAAATTTAAGAAGCCTCATTTCTGAAAGGATTTTAAAAAAAATTGAAAAATATTATTCCATACTGGATTTTATAGTTGATATTCCGGATTCGTACTATTATTCCTCTCCGGACATACCGGATAAAAAATGTATCCATACCGGGTCCGTGCTTGTGAGCACTTCACATATAACTATATTTGATTTCAGTAGTTAATATTATTTTAGTATCTAGCTACTACTTATTTGTAGACTTATTTGTAGAGTCTGTTATTTACTCGAAGCTTAAAGTAATTAAATGAATAGGAAAATTTTTAGTGAGCAAACAGCACGAAGTCTTCCTGAATCGAGTCGATCGCGACAATTGAAACGAATTCAAGAAATACAAAAAAGTATAGAACTTTGGGAAGGTAAAGAAATCGGATACACATGTGCTGAAGTGATTCGAGGTTTGTTTATTTTTCTTTTTCATCAATTTTCATAAATCAGTATGAACGATGGAATTGTTGGTGCAATGTTTTTCGAAAGTCTTTTAATATAATTTTTATTGTTTTTCATATTATTAATGAGGTAGATGATACGCAAAAAAAGAGAATGAATAATAATAAGCTAATAATAAATACAATATTTTTTATTGAAACGAAAATAAATTAAGAGTGAAAAGTGGAATGCAGCAATCATGGCGTTATTCTCGATGAGATTTTTTCTGTTGTAAATGAAAATGACTAGATTGGGATTGCATATCGTCAAGAAATTTACCAAAAAAGCGGTGACAAATTAGAATATTCTTTAAAAAATTTGATTTTTTGTTCACTCTTCATTCAATCGATAAATATCATTAATAATTTTGATGATCCATATATAAAAAATGAAACAGTTGCATCTAATCCACAATGATTGATATTGATTGAAACAAAATTTGAATAATTTTGCTTATATTCTTCATAATTTTGTTGATGGCAAAGCATAAAGCTGCTTTAGTCTTACTTGCTTCATTCTGCAATATCATTGACCTGAATATATAGTATTTGATGAACAGCGCTATAGAGAAAGTAATTTCAGAAGGTGATTTACTTATGGTTCGGCCAGGTATTTTGCCAAATTCGGGTAAGTTATTATTTAAAAAATTTATTTTTTATGTGATTTACAGTGTTACTTTTGCTTTATAGATGATTACTGAAGTTTTATTGGTAGGTAAGGTTCTAGCGGGTAAATATTACCGTTTAGTTGATTGCCTTTCGTTTACTTTGTACTATGAGACAATTTTCTGATATTTTCCCATACGTTACTTGAGATGATATGCATTTATATTGGAGGGGAGGGGGGGGGGGTGGGGGGTTCGCAAGTCTAACAATAGGAGCATGAACTTCCAAAATTCCTTCCGTATTGGTGAATACCCATCTCTATGTATTCGACTTTCTTTTTCCTTCATAATATGTAATCGTTTACTGCTACTCTTTATAAACTTATAGTTTTTTAATTGTTGTAATGAAATATACTTAAAAACTGCCACCCACCATCCAAATTTGTTTTATCGCTTGTCGAGTGGATCTTATATAATTTCATCAGATTTGTTATTGAACAGATCCTTGACTGTGATGTTCACTGATAAAAGGAATGGAAAAGAAGGATAGGCTGTCTTCTGCATATAGCTGCTATTATCATTACTGTGATATGGCAATGCTTGCGAGTCTTATAACCGAGTATTGGCTGTGAATGGAATGATTAGCAAATGGATGTTTTATTTTCAGTGTTTTACTTTCATTTTATAGAAGAGAGGGAAAGGGAAGAGAGAGGGAGGGAGAGAGAGTGAAGAACAGAAGTTGGAGATATATCTATTAAGTGAATTGTGTTCATTGAAAAATTACAATAATGTAGATTTTATTCAATTGATTAGCGATATTACAATACTAATTTCATTGTTTGCAATCTAAATGAGAGCTCATAATGAATGATTTTATATTTGATATTGGTAAATATAGTAGGGATTTATCGACGATGCTCATATCTTTTAATCAGCGGCAATGCACCTTATCACTTCATCTATAAAGCAGCAGAATGAAATGGATGAAAAGTTCGAATTTATCGTTAAAGAACTAGGATACTACTAATATGATTCCACACACCTTTATGAGAGGTACAAATCTATCGATACTTAAGCATATTTTAGTGGCGTTTCTTCTGTATCGTTAATGTTCTTTATGAACACTAACGATACATTAAGTGATTTAATTAGTTCATTATTTCTTTCATTCAGAACGCCATATATTATTCGCTGATAGAGGAGTGATAACAATTTGCAGAAGTGATAAAGAAAGGACGTGGTACTACCGATCGTCATGTATTCCTTTTTGATCATCTTCTTGTGCTAACGAAAGTACATCGATCTTCAAGATCCGAGAAACCAATCTATAAATTTAAAGGAAAAGTACTTATTAGAAAATCAGATATATTCGATCTCAATGATACTGAAGGTTAGCTTTACTAATATTTTTTTTTTCATTGAAAAATATCCACTTTATTGCCATCAATGAGCGGAAACCAAATCGTATTCGCACTTTAATTCTTATTGCCGTTTTGAGATCGATGAGACTAGATTCGATCATTTATGAGAAAATAATATGACGTTTTGAAATCACTCAAAAGTTCAGCTAGAAAAAATTGGGAATTGGGAAAATTTTAAATTTTTGGGAAAACTTTTCGGGAAAAAAAATATCTCAAAAAGAAATTCGCGATTCTAAATTTTAATTTTCATTAATTTTACTCAACTACTAAATTTAATTTTTTTTCATGAAATAAAGCTAGCTTTTATATTGCTTCCACTTTAAAAAACCAAAGTACTTCGTTACTTTCTGATATTTCTTTATTTCAAGTTTTATCATATAATTGAAAGCTTTTAGAGCTGCAAAATGCATTCAAAATCGAGTCACGTTCAGCGGGTCGTGATGGCACAGTAACAAGTAGTTGGATATTGTTTTGTAAATCGGCCGAGGAAAAGACAAGTTGGATGTCGGACTTAGTGATGATACAAACGAAAAGGTTCGATATTTAATCTATCTGTTCTGTCGATTTTACTGACGAACGTATGAAACCTATCGTCGTTTAATCATTATATTGGGTAATAATGTCACCAATATTTGAGTAAGGTGGATTTCTTAAGTAAAGGTATCAGTCGGTAATAATTATAACCAGGCTAATGTCCCAGAACCGTCTTCAAACATCGGCTGAGTATTTTCTCACCTTTGCGCATCTAGAAAATCAGAACCGTAATTGATCGGGAAAATAGCGGTGATATTGCAAGTGGGATATTTAGATAAGAAAGGGTATCTTCTCTAAAGATCTCATTGGAAGGCATTTAGTGTTCATTGTAGAGTTGCAGTAATAAAAAATGACCTGTAAACCGGCTGTCACTATATATGCTTATCCAGATGCGTCGAATACTTTACCTGCTATCCAGGAGTGCTTTACTTGTCCAAGAGTTATGTCAATTAATGCCTAGTATACTGAAATTAAATCACAGCTGCAAACATGCTTTTGGATTCGTTTCTAAGTTATTATTTATGGTTAGAGATAATTAGATGTTACATGGCAATAATAGACCTTTAAATTGCACGTTCACACGTTTGTGCAATTATTGCACTGATTTTGCAAACTAGCGCTGTTTGCATAAAATATGTATCGATATTGTCCATCTCTGTGATAGGTAAACACACTCATTCCTTGTCCTGCCTAACCGTAGTATTTCATCTTCTATATAATGGCTTAATAATTCAGTTACAATATTTTTCATGCAGTCATTTTCTTTTTTCCTTTCTTTTCTTTTTCTATGGTACGTTCATAAAACCTTATAGGCATTATTCTGGAAATTTTTTGTGATGTAAATGTTAGAATTGTAACTCTTATTTATCTTATTAATTTTTAAAGAAAAAGATTTATAAAATTATGCGAATGTTCCGATATGAAATAATTTGATTTTACAATTATTTTTATTTCGTTGTGAAAAATATTTACTCTAATCTATTTTTCTTAGTTTATTGGATCGGATGTTGGATAGCTCATTGAAAGAAGAAGAGAAACGTATACCGCTGATCATACCTGGGCCTGATCAATACAGGTATGTTAATGTCTTGATTTAATTAGAACGAAGTAGTTAACATAGATGATTTTATTTTGCTAAATTATTAAAAGTTGTTGATTTTGTTATGACATATAAACGATTTAAGGTTGTATTTTCTACAACTATCTGTATAACAATGCTGACATCCTTTCATATTCATCCTTTTTCGATTCTACATCCCCATCTCCTTTTATATATCATTTCTGATCCTTTCATTTACTAATTATTTCATGCAATCAAAGTTTTATACCATATAGATGACAAATAGCAGAGGGCTTTAGTTAATATAGGTAATATATCATCTGAGTTATGTCACATTTAGGTAATATAAGAAGCTGTGCGTTTCATTGATGTTGATTTCTTTTATAGATTTTATGCATATAATTATTGCTTTGAATTCATATTAACGATTAGTTTTTAATTAAATTAAATATTTTATAACGAGGCATTCTACGCGTAATATTTTTGAAGATTTGCGGATGTGGATTGCGATGAGAATATCGTCTTTGAGGATTACACATCAAGTAGTGGAATACCGGTTGTAAAACATGGAACTGTTCTTAAATTGGTTGAACGACTTACCTATCATCTGTAAGTATTCCTTTTTTTTTAAATCTCTACATGTAATTTATTATCGAGGAACTTTGTGATTTAAATTTCTTTTTTCTTGTTTATCGTGACTTCGAGTGATCGGCTCACTGACTTTGAAAATGAGTACGCAGATGAGCTTAAAATTTACTGATCGTGAAAGGTTCTTTTATCTATGTCACCCATGTCGATCATTTTGTTTACCACAAGAATTGCATCAAATATTGATCGAATTTTGAATGTTGATTTATTGATTTATTGATTTTATTGATTTATTTTTCCTTACTTAAATGCTATATTTTGATTGGTATACCTTATGAATCGATTAGATCGGATATGCGTTCAGTTTTCTGCTGCATATTTCCGCGCATTTTCTAAAGCGTTACACTCACCGACGCTATATATTCTTAAGGATCTCATATTCATTGCGTGTTGAATTCTTTTAGAATCGAAGCAAGGTCTTAGTAAAATAACGCTAAATATCATCTGTTGATGATGTATTCAATGAGCTTTTAATACGATCGTTACGGTAAGTGTTGCTTATCTAAACTGGGAGATATATGTTTAAATCTTCTCTTGCATCGCATTAAATTATAAAATTAGTAATAATTGATATAAAATCATATTTTTGCAGTTCGATTATATCATTGTTTATTGATGAAGAAGTAATTAAAGTGAATTTTTTGTTTTAGATATACGGACAACAATTATGTACGCACATTTCTAACAACTTATCGATCATTTTGTTCACCACAAGAATTGCTTCAATTATTAATCGAACGCTTCAATGTGCCAACACCATTTCAATTGAGAGCTATTGAACAGAGTATTGCACCACCTCAATCAAGGTGACAGTCGTTTATTTTGCAATATGCATATTAATATACTTACTCATAGTCGATTACCAACCGAATAGAGAGTAATTGATACGGCTGATTAAGATTTCGTTTAGAATTATTAAAATATTTGATTATAAAATATAGAAAAAATATTTAATTAATCAATTTATTTAATTAATTATTTAATTAAACTAATTAATTAATTTGTTTGATTTATTTATTGAATTGAATTTGTTCA
This sequence comes from Baylisascaris ailuri, assembly GCA_022845575.1. Classification (NCBI taxonomy): domain Eukaryota; kingdom Metazoa; phylum Nematoda; class Chromadorea; order Rhabditida; family Ascarididae; genus Baylisascaris; species Baylisascaris ailuri. The sequence continues at coordinate 21,578 of JAAVTS010002543.1, forward strand.
TTTAATTTAGTTTATTTATGTAGTTTAGTTAATTAATTAATCGATCAATTAATTTTCTCATTTGTTTATTAATTCACAACGATTCAAGAGTTTTTAAGGAGTTTATTGAATGGGCCATACGCGACTGTACATTCACAAGGTCTGTGTGGACAACTACCGCCCTCAGTATGGAGTAGAGTTGAACAAGGCTATCAACGTTTTCGTAAAGAATATCAACGACCCATTCAATGCAGGTCATTAAAGCTTTCTATCTTTGGATTATATAAGCACAAACAAAAAGCAGTGATATATTTATGGATCAACGGTACAGCGGTCCTCTATACCAAAAAAAGAGGCAAATTTAAGGTAGCAGGCTGTTTTATTTGCTTGAATGACTTTCATACTGTAAAAGAAAAACCATTTTTTAATTATAAAAGGTAATTCGCTTCAAGAATTTTATGAAAACATCGCACAGGTATTTACCGAAATTTGACGCTTTGCTTTCTCGTTTTATGAAACGAAGCAAGGACTTTTATTTCCACCTATTCGTCTAAGTATCATGTTCCCTTATTTCATTGTTTATATGACTCCTTCACTATTATAAAAATATTCTGTCGTTTTTCAGAGTATTATGTATAAATATGGATTAAGTAAATTATTACTTATAGGGTGTTAAGCGTTATGCGACAATGGGTGAATGGTCATTGGTATGATTTCGAAGGTGACGATAAACTTCTCAATAATCTTTGTGCATTTCTCGAGGAAACCGATCGTCAAGCGAATGTAACAAATCAACACAAAAAATGGTGCAAAAGTATTCAGGTTATAAATATTCTTTGGTTTTAAACGTAGAAAAATTGCTATAAAATGAAAAAATCGAAAGTTGGTAAGAGACTTGACGAAGGGTATTTGAAATATAACGCTTACTTCCGTCGATTCATTTCAACGTTTATTCTCTTAAGGCTAGATGCACGAGGATGTTCTTTCGTTGACAGAATTAACGATTGTTGGGCGTCTTACCTCAGAAAACTGTACTTTGCCATTGGCAATTTGTTAGACAGTTGGTAAATCTTCGTTGTTTTTTCCTATATTCTAGGCCATTTCTCATCGACTTCCTCTCTCATGTAAAGGGGGAGGGTTTCGAACTGAAGCAGAAAAGAGGTGATTTTTTTAAAATTTCTTTTTTCATCCATATTTATTACTTGGTTGTCTTCTTAATAAATTTCAGTATTTATCTTGTCTTACAATAAATACATCTTATATAGTATAACGAACCTATACAAATTGAAAAAAAAGAGTATTATAGACATGTATCGAACGGAAGCGGCGATCTGATTCAACAACAGCGCATACGCCAACCGTTGAACTTGATGAGGACATTCCACCTCCTTTGAATTCACCTAATTCGTTTGCGCCTGCCAAGCCACCTGTAATTATTTCCTCATTTATGTATTTTTGCATGGTCTATCCAAGATATTCCATCATATGCAAGTCTTTGTTTATATGTTTGTATATATACATGTTAATCAATTGGGCTTTCTGTTTATGATTTTAAAAACGTCCACTATAAAGTTCAATTAAGGTGTGTGTTCTATTGTTATTACCATATTAGGGCACCTTACAGGTATTTCTACGATGTGTTTTGCAACTCTTATTGATTCAATTGATGACGAAGCGAAGTTTAGTGATTTTCTTAGATATTTGGATATTTATTGAATATTAATAGTTTATGTAATATTTAATACTATAAGATTTTTTCACATATTTTCCACCGCCTAAACCGATATTATTTAATTTTGCTTAATTTGTAGATTGTATGGCATACGGCAAAGAAAGGCGAAATCGATTCATACGATTTACTAACATTACATCCATTGGAGATTGGACGTCAAGTAACGTTACTGCAATTTGAGTTATATCGGGCTATCAAACCAATTGAACTTGTCGGATCCGCATGGACGAAACAAGATAAAGATCGACGTAGTCCTCAATTACTCAAACTTATTGACCATAGTACAATGGTATAGGTTTTTTTGTATCGTTATTATTCTATCTTCTATTGCTTATCATTGAATATTTCCCAGTAGATAAGATTTGATAGGAATTTCTTAAGCTGAAAATTAAAAAGTTTAAGTCTATTCACTTGATTGTTTCCTTCTTGTCAAGTGGAAGGAAGAGAAAGTGTGAGGATGTAAGGAGGTACTTAGCTGTGTTCTCACTGATTTGACGCTTTTAGCGTCATCAATATTGGGTTGTCACAGGTCTTTATTTGGCTCATTGCTTTTAATGAGGGGAATTTGAAAAGAAGATTCATGAGAATTGCAAGCACAAAATGTGTCGATCATTTCGACAGATGAGATCGTTATGTTGAAGTAAGTTTTTAATGTTTATTTTTAAATGGTTTTATTGCTATTACGTCGCTCATTGGGTATAGTTAGTGAAGGCAAAATGGTTTTAGTTAGTTTCGTTACAAGTATTTCGAGAAAATTTTCTAAGGTCATGAAGTAGTTCTCGAACTTTTAATATGTAAACCTTTGAATTCAGCTGACATATTGGGTTGCACGTTCGATAGTGGAGACACCTTCGCTGGAGGAACGAGTTGGGATGTTCTCACGAGTGCTCGAGGTGATGTCCGTTTTCGAGGAGCTGAACAATTTTACGGGACTCGTCGCACTCTATTCGGCTCTCAATAGCAGCTCAGTTTATCGACTCCGGGCTTGTTGGGAGGTTAGTAGCAGCTCTTCCTATTATTAAACAATGACGATATTTTCTACACAACTCCTTTCAGAAGCGTTCTATCATCGGTGCGTTATTATCCCTTTGAGGGGTGGTCATAAATAGAAGAAGAGTCGACTCCATTTGCAGATATAAAAGAATTATTCGAGAAAACGTCTCGAGAAATCATTGAAAATCCTTTCATTTGGAAAACATACAAGTGAATATTATGTATTCATCTCGTTGTATACCACTGTTGATAGCGCAGAATGAGTATATCACCTGTATATCACCTGCATCATAAGTCATGCCTATAGAGATGGCAGAGCGATGGAACGCTGTTTGTCAAATATTCATTTGCCTCATAGAATAGTATGTATCCGCTGCGATATCCACAATAAACCTATTGTATTAAAACTTTTCTTAATATTTTCATTATTTGGAGGTAACTGGTGAAATGGGGATTAAGGAGAGGACAAAGTTGTTACCCATGCTTGTCGTGATTTGAGTTTATTCGCGTTTTTAGAGGATTGATCGTGAGAAGCAGATCTGCTACGAGAAGTTCAAGAAATTGTGTAATCCACATTGGAAAGAGATGATTGACAGATTGCAGAGCATCAATCCTCCTTGTGTGCCATTCTTTGGTGAGCATCCACATCGTTGAAATTTTGAAATATTCGAGCACAATTTTATATATATATATATATATA
>JAAVTS010002544.1:5261-23143 GCA_022845575.1 Baylisascaris ailuri
ACGAAAAGAATATTTCAGAAAGCGAAAAATATAGCGAACATAATGTTTCATCAGAAATACAGCAAAGAATATTTCGCATAGGTTGTTAAGCTTTGATCTAGTGATTTTACAACTTGCTTCCCTCATTTTGATAGGATTGTATTCGCTTGCGAGTGAGCCTTTTGAATCGACGAATGCTGATTTAAATCCAAACAATCCCTCGCTTATCTCACTAATTGGATTTTCTGTAAAAATTCTCTTGATCTAAGAGGAATTTCCTTTGCAAAAAGTAGACAGTGCTCAATTGTTTTTCAATGTATTCTTATTTATAAGTGGTGTTGAGTCATCGCAGAATGAGGTTCTTTTCACCATAAAAGCGATAAGCAATAGCTTTGTTGTCCTCATTTCACCGGCATCTTTTAAAATATTTCATTCCTACGTAGATGATTCACTGCAATGAAAACACGCCTCCCGAAAGAAGCGTTGAGTCGTTCAAATGATTCAGTATTGTCGGGCAATGCTGTCATATTCGCAATTTGCCGCGTCACTCTACTTTTCTATGACCTTGAAAATCTCTGTACTTATGAGGCGTTTATCTCCAACTACTGCGACTAGCACTTACTTGAGTACAATTGTGAGTTGTTGGCACATGTAAAGCGGATACTTAAAATTTGATTTTTATCGCGTTTATCTGACCTTGAGTGTTATATCACATTAAGGGAAGAATCCTCATGGGCTATGCTGGCCAAGTGTCGATTGTGGTGGCGTCCGTTCTGCTAAGCGTCGGTATGCGAACCCTTTATTGCTATTGTCAGCTGTAACATTATTTCAATGCTATTACTCACTTGTAGTTCGCATTTGCGAAAGTTTGATGAAAAAAAAGAAAAAAATTATAGGTAGCCTATTTTGCGACTAAAAATTATGAATTATTATTGTAAATGCACATTGTTTAATATTAATTGAATTGTTATTCGTTAATTTTTTCCGCTCAATTTGTTTCAGAATGCGAAATTCGGACGCCAACTGAGCGTTTAAAGTGCATAAATGGAGGAGTATGTGAGCGACGCGATTTGAGCACTCTTAAATTTTTCTTGATTGGCGATATGGGAGGTATGACATCGTTTGGATATTCGATATAGTAGTGAGCTCGTCGATGCAACGAGAAGCATCAATCTACTATCACTAGGCTTGAAACACTTTTGAGAATCTCGTATTCTTTTTTCGTGACAAATTGGTTTGCCAATTATTTTTGGCCTATAGTTGTTTATTTTGACCTAATTTCATCACCGCAAATGTATCGCATTCTACTGATCAATTCAGCTCGTTCGGGATCACGCATTTTGGCGATACTCTAACGATCTGTTGAATGAATTTTCTTACGTTAATCTAACACCATTCAAAGAAGAAATACGAAATTTTGAGTTACGATTGTCATTTATGAAGGATTATCGCTTATTGAGGTGAATTGCCTTTGTCTGCAAATTGTTTATAAATTTCTTTCGCCATTGCATCACTATTCAAAAAGATAATGCACGATCATTGACGAACCATAGCTCTTCCCAGTTCCCTTTAATTGAATGATGAATTTTAGAGCTCTGAAGAGGTGGCGCACAATAAAATAGTGAATGAAACTTTCCGAAGATTTAAAGGGCAAAGATTCATGTGCAATTATCCAACCAATTTCAAAATTCAGATTTAATGCAAATTCACCTTCATTTATCGCAATTTTTTGTATTGAAAGAATATCTTAATTAACCTTCATCAAGCGCAGCAATGAGAATGAATTGTTGTTTACTGGTTGCAGGATTACCAATTTATCCATATACGACATATGGGCAATATAAAGTCGCGAAAGCGATGAGTAAAATGGGTGAAGAGGAGCAAACAGAATTTCAAATATCTGTTGGGGACAATGTGTATTATACTGGTGTCAAGGATGTCTTCGATAGTCGATTCGAAGTGAGTGCTAACTCCGCATTTGCATTAGTGATTGATTATTCATTTGGAGAGTACTGTATACGGTATGATTGCAACTATATACGGTATGAAACGCTTGAAATATTAGAACGCGAAGCTTATTTTTAAAAGACGAAAACGTATTAGCTACCTTTGATTAGCTGAGCAAGAAATAGAGTACATTTTATGTGATTTAAAGATGTGTTGTGAAATAGTATTAGCGGCTTTATAATACTTCAACAGTATGAAGCCGATCAGTGAAGGATTTGAAGTTTCAGTGGAGAATTTCATGTAATGTACACTTGAAATCTGATTTTTTTTTGCATTTATTTTTAACATTTCGATAAATAAATTTAGGTTTCGAAAAATGTGAAATTTCAGCGTGAAACATTAAGCACGATTTACCTCCTGTGGGATTTCTTTTTAGAGTACGTTCGAAAACGTTTATCAAGGCGAAGCATTGCAAAAACCGTGGTACTTTATTGGTGGCAATCATGATCATTTCGGCAATATTACAGCACAAGTCGCATATACGAACCGCAGCAGCAGATGGTTCACATTCAGCTTTTCATATCCGTCTATTTAATTTTGCCACTGTCTTATCTAAGTTCCCTCTAATTTTTCTGTCTTTCCTGTTTTACTAGACAGTTAAAAAGATATTTCAATGGACTGGCATACCTTTCAGAGGTCTGGAAAGGACTATTTGCACTGAAAGGGAACCATATCACTTGTGAAATGAACGCGTACGTTACAACGGAACAGTAAATCATTCAGTGTTTATATAGGTGCATTCCACCATTATTTGGGTTTTTCTTCGAAAAAGGAAAGATCGAGACGTGGAAAATTAGTTTAACATAGCAGTGACAAAGTTTTCCGGCTTTTGTCATGGGCACAAATTAGGGCACAATGTGGATTCATGAGGTGTTAGCTGCACTAACAGCTAACCTTGAACACTGGCTAACACATTCGGATGTACGACTCTGATGAAATGCTAACATGGTATTGCCTCAGGCATTTCAGTGTATAAGGTAGAACATTACTGTCATTTCTAATCATGAACAGCGCCTCCTCCTCCCCCACCCCTTCCCCCCTGAAATATGCAGGCTACTAATTCTCTATTGCTAACTGCATGGTGTAAATTTTCTTGTCAAAATTTCTAAAAGAAACTTGAATTCGATTTTGACATGATCTCTGAAAACAATTTGATCGTCGTGCAATGAAAACGTCACCGGTAGCATTGTAAAGTATAACTCCCTGACGAAAAGCTCACTGCAAATTTCGCATTTCTCAACAATTTTTTCACAAGTGTTTTTGCTGCTTTTGATCGTTGTATAAAGCTACTAAAATTTCTGATCCATCCTTATTCCTTTTCCCAGGAAATTTGCAATTCCTTCAAATGCTTGCTTGTCATTCGTTTAAGCACTACTTATCAGATATCCAGAAATGTACAACTAATCATCTTTTCCTCTTAGTTGGAGAGAAAGAGAAAGATCAATTGCCCATATGTGATACTACCACTTAACACTATTGAAATTACTGAACAATAAATTCCCATTCAATTAAATAGTGCAAATTATAACTGCGTCTTTTTTCGATAAAATATGCTTGGAAAATATTTCAAGTGATTAGCCGTTTTTTTTTAGGACGTTTCCTTCTTTGTACTACAAAATTTCCTATAAATTCGGCGAAAAGGGAACCAATGTTGATTTTATTATGATCGACACTATTGTATTGTGTGGAAATACGCGTGATGTCGAGGATTCGGGTTTTTTCGAAATGTTATTCGCAGACGTCTCCGAAAATCCGAACAATCCAAAAGATCCAAAAGCGGCGCGGGCGCAGTGGGAATGGATCAACCAGCAACTTCATGAATCGACGTAAGTCAAATTCCGCTTAGTAACAAAGAGTCTCATATGTTGCAAAAATTTCAATAAGCCAAATCAGAATGTCAAAACTGATATAAAAATTTGCATATGTCACTGCGAATATGATGACAGATACTCGATTTATAAAAAGTCCTACTCAATTTCCACAGGTGATAATACATCTTTTGTGAGGATCATGCACAGATTATTCATCTATTACTTTTGCTGAACATTTAAAACGATTACATACTTTGGGAGCTAATTGAAAACCGACTACCTTCAATAATTGGAAATGTTTGATTAGGATTTATCGCAATGAATCGATTGCAGAGCTGATTATATATTCGTTGCTGGGCATTATCCGGTGTATTCAATATCGGAGCACGGTCCAATGAGTTGTCTCGTTGAAAAGCTGAATCCTCTACTCAAAAAGTTTAAAGTTTCTGCATATTTCGCTGGACATGATCACACGCTGCAGGTCGGTGAAATACTTTTATTTTGTCTATGAAAGTATGCTCAACACTATTGTTTGTTTTTTCAAAAAATTTACCACTCATATTATATGCTTTTATGGCATTTTATGAAGCAATCAAACGAAAGAACAAAATCGCTTCAAAGTATTTGGATCAAAGCATTTTGCAGAAGTGGATGAAACATTCTTCAGGCCATAAAATATATCAGTTTGGAATTGGAGATTGCAATGTTTCAATAAACGAAGAATTTCCATCAAGAAGTCGTAATTTAAACATTCCTATTTCAGCATTTAGTCGTTAAGGATTCGGCTTCAAATAGCGATGGACTTGTTAGCAACGATTCAGAATCGACAGTGATGCACTATATTATTTCGGGGGCATCTTCTCGAAGCGATCGGTCAAGGAAACATGAGAACGACGTCCCACCTGAATCCTCTTTGTTCAGGCAAGCAACAATATACGCTTATTTTTTATTTTCGAGTGGTTTATCAATTAGACGCTGAGAGGGTCACTTCCGGGGGTGGATTGCAGTTCTATTTTCACCACGTGATTTGATATTCTAACTTCAGGCTCAAAACTCTAGGCAAGACTATTTTAGGTCTAGAACGGTAGTACTATCTTTTGCAAACTCTCAACTAAAGATGCAGCCATTTTGAATCATTGGATGTAGCAACTGAAAATGGAATTCAACTGCATGAATGCTATAAGTCCTTGCGAATTCTATCACGAAGCTTCACATTTCAGCTATCCAACAGGATTCAATCCACTTTCTCAACTCGGTTTTTCAAATGGAGGCTTTGTGTTCGTCGAAGTCAGCGATCAGTCTGCCGACTTTAAGTTTTTCACGGGTAAAAGCCAGCTAAAATACCAGTGTTCGATCTCGCCGCGATCATCCCACTAAAATAGATCTGTTTAAGACCATTGTTTTTTACTTGTACTAAGCGCCTAAAATTGGAGAATATATCGGCTGTTGATGCGTGCTGTACGAAGTACTGCCATTAGAGTGAAGTCGACATCTGGTGCTCTGTCCAGTGCAATAATTTCGTTCTTTTTTCTGAGGGGTCGTTTTTTTCCGATATTTTTGATATGAAGCTATTCGAAATTTAAGCTGTTGTTCATACGGGCTAGATAGTTCACGCTTTAATTTGGAAAATAGCGATTAATTACAGTTATGCGAAGCAACGCCAAATGAACTCAATAGTTGCTGGAAAAAGGCGCTGAATGTCCAATTATTGGTTTCATTTTCGTTCAAATACTTCTTACCTCTTCTCTCGTATTACTTGCACCTAACTTGTTGTATGTAACGTTTCTCATATGCTTCTTTATACTATATTTCTTGTACCTCCGTTTGGGTGCTGCAGTATGCAAAACAAACAAGAACAACTTTAAAATGTGGTATTGCTCGTTTAATGGCTGAAATGAAATCATAAATCGTTTTCCACACGTTAAAAATTGACAATCGCTGTTAGGCGGAACTTGTGACGATAACTGAGCATCCATTGAATCGTTGTTTGTTAGAGTGCATGCAAATTTTCCATCGGCCAGATCTAGTATCTTTTAAAGCTTTTTCCATACTTTGTTATATTAATTTTTAATTCACCTTCATTCGTTTCATTCTTCTAATATTTGTGGATTCATTGCGGTTGTGCCTTCCATGTTTTGGCGCTGAAATTACACTCACACATCGACTCGCGCGCCTATTATAGATACATAAAAATGACTTCTTTCAAGCAAATATGTCTGCTTGCGAATGATTGGAAGGTGGGCTAATCTGAAATTTCTCTCTTTTCATACTTCAGCATTGGTATGCTTATAGGAGAGATTGTGTAACTTTCGTGTTCTCGAACACGTTTTTGGCTTCTGTTGAAATCAGATGCAGCTGTAGCTTAAGGCACTCCGAATAAAAAGAGAGCATTTAGCTTTCATGAATCACTTTTTTATTTAGTCACCATTGCAAGCGTATGAATTTTAGTGAAGGAACGAGGCGTTATCAAATTGAAGTATTGATAAGGTTTTTTTTTTTTGGATTATCGCGACTCTTAAGAATTTCTACTGTACTATTAATATTCTATGTGAAGGTATTGCTGTAGGACTTATGCTTGCACAAAATTATGAGCATATTGCTAAAATGTTGATCAAAAATTTCCATTGTGACGCTTCTTGAATGATTTATGAAAGTAAATTATACGCGAATGAACTCATCTTGATTACTTCTACGTCCTCTCATCACAGTTAACTGTAGTTCGCCGCTGACGCTGTTCAGAATGAAGATAAGGTAACAGGCGTGATAACTCTTTGAATAGCGTCTACTGCACGATTCAGCAAAACAGTCATCGCTTACAACAGTTGCACTCAGAGGCGTACGCTGTTACTGTGCAGGATCAAGCGCAGAAGTGAACTGAGTTGCCGAAAGTGTTTGTTGGTGGTGTATTGCTGCGTACGAGCATAGGCAATAAATTTTCTTCGCGATAGCGGGGAGTGAGGTTTGTTTGGTGAGGTGCGATGTGTGACTGTGGATACTTTTGTTATCTTTGTCGAATAATGACCTTAGCAGGTCACATTGCAATCTTACCTCAACTCCGCAAACACAACTGCTCTCCAGCAACATTCACTCGTTTTTTTCCGACGCTGCATTGCGGTTTTCTCTTGCATCCTTTGAACGCAACGAAGAACTTCCCATGCATTGCTCGTCAATGGTTGAAATGCCACGCATTAGGCTATAACTTCGCTTTAGAGACTGCCATCCAAAAAAAGGTTATGGCTTGCATCAATGACACTGTGATTTGCAAAACGATCAGCAACTGCTCATCTCGGCAGTAGGTTTAAGAGAGACATTAAATTTAACGGATGTAGATTTGCAAAGGAGCATTAGAGAATGCTGTTTTTGGAATTGCTAGGCAGACGGAAGTTTGGGTGATTCGGATGGCAATAAAAGCAACTATTGCTTACCTCAGGTGCTCATTGTGCCAATTGACGACTTTCATTCATAGGCCAACTGTCATCACAAGAGTCAAAGAGTGCCGACTGAAAGCAAATGCTCACATAATGATGTGCCGATTTACCGTAAGCATCGAGAGGCTTTTGTAGCGCTAGTGTGTGCATGTCGATTGTCTCGAATGGCATTTGTCTCGGTTTTAGCGGTCGAGGCAGTTGCTACCGCAGTTGCTAGTGCTATTCTATATACATCTGTCTGACTAAGCCTTAGCTGCTTTGTCACCATCACCGTTACTTTAGTCTCGCCAAAAGTTTGCAGCCATTTTTCGACCACTTTTTCATGGGCATCATGTTAAGAAAAAATCAGAAGACTTGAAACAACATTCACTAAACGTTGTGTGATGATCTCTTAACGCACATCGTAATTCTTTCAATCATTTCCGTAAATTAAAAACGATAAGAATGAGCAATTGTGGATGTGAGTCGCTTATCACATAAGGTTGAAGCATATCACATTATGATAATATGTTCGCTCATATCTTATTGAGCACCCGTCGGAAGCTATAGTTATTGAAAGAGGCTCGATTGTAATAGCAAGTCGATAAAGTAGAAAGATGGATGCAACACGTGCACATTATTTGCATATTTGCGAACGTTAGGGGTCATACACAAAACGCTTGCCGTTATTTCTGCATCGATCCCAAAGAGAGACTCGCCTCTATTAGTGGCTTAAAAATGGGTTAGTCGCGAGTTGCTTACTATTGTTGCTTGGCGGCAATCGGCGAACGTCGCTATTCGACCACACACGCGCATATCTCAAGCGGCTTTTTTTCTGCTGCAAACTGCAAGTAGCCAATCTCGAATCTTTATGCATCGTTCAAAAGAGCTTTCAAAAAGTATTACACGTGCTTTATTTGAATCAAGGATTTGTCATTAGTTGATGCTGCTATTTTATAGTTCAAGGATCTAGTCTGTGAATTATTCAAATAATGGGCTAAACGTCAAAATATCGAAGAAAATTAGCAAAAGTTGGATTCATGCTAACAAATGGTTGAGATCAAGGTGTCTCTGTGGTGGTTAATACGAAAAGTGAGAGTGTTGAAAGTTATATTCTCGGATGCAAGGGTGCAAAGGTCCCTGATGCACTGACGCGCAGCCAGCATAGCAGGTTCATTGTATTACATTCCAGCCGATAGTTCACCCTCATGTGTTTCTTAAACCTCTGAAGCAATGGATTTCATCGCAATTTCGTTCATCTTCATTGAATGATTGCCATTTGTAAAAGTGATTTCATATTTCTCACTGTCATCCAGATGTTTTTTCCTTGAAAATACCACTTCTGATGCAATCAGAGTTCAATCGACAAGCATAACAACGAATAACCAAAAGATACGTCTCTTGCGAGAGGATCGGATCACAGTAGTGCAAGGTGAAAGCGTCGGCATTTTCTAAAGAAGACATGCGGCTTTCGAAGCGATCTCCTCCAGAGGCTACTCAACGCGAACAGCTAATTACGGTAAGAGTGCGGTAAACGAAGGCGCTCAACGGAACGGCATCCTCTCAGCGAGGTCACAACCAACACACTCAGCATTGGAATTACGCGCATCGGCTCGTTCAAAAAAGACAGACGCATTCGTACAGGTCAAATTGCATAGACTAATCAACGCAGAGGGCTTATGCAAGCATTCTCTCTAACTCGCTTGGCTGACCCCCGCAACGGCTTAACAAAAGTTCCGTAAATTGACACTCACACCAGAAATTACTCTGCCGAAACGTTACCCCCATCGACCTATTCTAGGTCGGAAACAGAGGTGCCATAGGTCATAGAAAGTTGGTGAGGGCTGAAGTCGACTGTTGAACAAACGCTCAAGCAAAAGTTTGATTGCCATATCTCATTTGCATCTCCACTCAGAATAGAGCCTTAGCATGGACTCCTTTAGAAGCCTCAACAGAATTGCGTAATAGGTGATGCATACACACTTTGAGAACTCTTATCCAACAAATCTCTCGTAAATTTCTTTCTGCAACACCTCTTCATTTTTATTCACTTACAAGTTTGAGAAAAAATCGTTCCGCATATGCCTATTAGACGATCGTTCGCAAAAGTCGTTATTTGCACTAAGCAGCTCTTAACGCAAACCAATGAATCACTATGCAGTAACATTATGATTGCCAATTTATATGCCATTTTATACTTTTCTTCCTCTCAGCCAACTAATATTTATGAAAATTTCTCAATTCCAGAAAAAAAATTGAAGTCCACATCGATTGGAAAGATTAGTTTTCATCTCTCATAGAAAAATTTTCTGAAAGACTCTAACGGCTGACTCCAATTTGATTTGCAGCCTCATTGCACCAATATGAAATATGTCAATGGAACGCAAAGACACATTCGACGTTCATTGTATAGTATGTTCATCATACCACTATTAAATTTTGCACTCACTACAGCATAACTGATTTTAAAAATGGGATTTTAAAGCGATGCACTCGAATTCTTCCCCCTTCAGTAGTAAGAGAATCAAAGAATTGTGGAAGTAGTTAGGTGGATAAATTTTAAAGCAGTAATATTGGGCCATATACTTCTATTACATTCTAAGTTAATGACCTCGACAAGCTTTTGAGCGCCATGTTCTTCGAAAGGAGGTTTATTGAAACCATAGAGATGTAACTGTTTTAAAAGATTTTCCCTACATCGACTATATCAGTTAGTCTTGAGAGTGGATCGTTATGCAAGAGACGATGACCTGATGCTTCCAAAAACGACAGATGACATAAGAGGAGTTGCCTGGCTTACGGTCACAATAGGTCATTTCGGGGCGGGGCACATGTAAGGGCATGGGGCTGAGTGAGCACTCGCTCTTTGCGGCAAGCACTCGCACGGCCGCGCTGACCTTTCGACCTCGGTGTGTGCGCCCTGCTGGCCCACTCTTAAAGAACATCTAGCCAACTGTTGCGTGGTCCGATGGACAGCATGGCGGTCGATTTTCCTCGTCGTCGAATTATGCAAATCCTTTCACCTGAACTCCCGACGAGGTAATCCTCATTTCCTTTTCTATGTATTCAGTTTTGCTCAACAATTTCAATGAGCAAATAGGGAAACCTTCGACCAGTGTAGAAATATTTATTCAGTGTTTTGTAGTACTTGCATCTGTGTAGTAACACCGCACAGTAATAAATGCACTTTTTTGTGACGACAGCGCATGCACATCATACTTTCTAAGTGGTCGCTATGAGAGAATTAGTTGATGCAAGATAAAGTGTCTACTTGTAAAGTAGGCCTAGTTTGTGTTGTTGACCATGAACGATATTGCCTTTGTGAGTGAAAATTTTCCACAAAAAGTGCCCCGTAAATCTATTGCTATTTTCACATGAGATCGCCAGAAATTCGCCCATTTTAGCTCACCGATAACTGATCCAATAACAACTGAAAGCCATCAAAACTTGGTCAAAAAAGATCCCAGAATAATTTCGTTTCGAAAACTCTTCCTGACGTGTTCGACAGGCGGTGGAGAAAGTTTATGAACCTCACGCCATATTTTCATGTCTTGTTGTCCAGGATGGGTAATCCGTTTGTATCGGACCTGAAAGACGGTGAAAGTGATAAATGGCAACCCTTTAGATTATTCTTGCTCATTATTATTGCTAATTTTTATTGCTACTATTGTCATTACGTTGTTATCGTTATTACTGTTATTACTGATGCTGCTTCCAACGATAATAATGATAATATTAATTGTAAAAGTAATAACTACGCTATCGAAATTGTTGTATTTAGTGGCAATATTCGATTGAATTTCTCAATTGAGTTACAAATACAGAGCAACTTTGGTCTTGCAAAGCCACCTGCTTTAGCATGGTGTCTGTGCAATTTAAGCGCCTTTCTCTCTGCCTGATTGTTTCAATCCGGAAAACTAAATCCGGAAAACACTAAGACTAGAATTACACAATTTGCTCAATATATCGTGTACTACAAGTGAACACATCTACACCATCTTTCATATTGAATCATCAATTTTGAAAGGAATTAGAGGCGCCAAAATATCTAATAAAGCAAACTGCGTGCACTTTACATATGTCAGTTTTTCATGTCACAGTGGTCAGGACAAAAGAGGTGAGTCTTTTGTGACAGGAAGGTACGAGCGGTCGACGTAGAAAAAAATATTGAGGCCGCATATCCTGTTACTTGTTGATAACTTATGAAACTGATTATTCAGGTGAGCGAAATGCAAAACTAGCAATTACTTCCGTGAAGATTTTGTTTAAATGCTAATGTTGTTTGTGTGATTTGCAGCACATGTCCAGAAGCGACGCCACTTCCGATGATGGATCTGAGCACAGCACTGTCGATTTTGCGACCTCCTATCACCAGTTCATTTCCTCAATTCACCTCGTTCCCATTCGCTGATCCATCGGCATTCTTGGCTTTCACGCAACACCTACAAAATGCACAGAAATATCCGACACCTTCCTTAGCCTTGCCTTCAACGCCGTCAACAGTGGCAGCTAAACGTGTCGCACTCAACGTTCAGCCACCAGCAAGTCCTCAGTCGTGCTCATCATCATCTATTATCTCGTCCAGTCCTCAGCAGTCCCCTCAGAGGAAACAAGCCGCGCCAATACCCGACAATAAGAAGGTAACAAGAATAAAAAGTTCATTACTACATATTGGCCAGAAATCACATAAATGGTCATAACATTGAAGTATTTATTAAATCGCACAAAGTGAATGGAGCTATAGATTGCTAACATATGGAAGGAATACACCTTGCCGACTGAAGAAAATCGGTTTAATAGTTTAGGAGCAGACGCTCGGTTAAGCGAATACCGAAGCCAAAAAGTATTTCTAATGATTTGAGTCTTTGAGCAGAATAAAATCCCCACTTTTGTTTCATTCATCTTTAAGCACTTCTCTAATGGAACAGTTATCATTATCTAGTTTTGCTCTAAAAGAATTTTTTACGCTTTGACTTAGAAAGTTCAACCTATAGTTTTGGCGCTAGTACTCTTGATGTTTTTGCTTTCTCATGGTGATAAAACTATGAAATATGCTCGCATTCTCATAAATCTTTAAGTTGCCTTAGTTTTTTCTATCGACTTTCATAAGCGAGTAGTAGATTGCTAATACATATATCAAATGCAACAACGATGTTCACTTACTTGAAATTAAAAGTTTTTGCAAGCGATATTATGCGGGAAAAATTTACATCCCAACTGTCCACTATTGTTCGCAATCCATGAAGTGCATGCTCTAAAAATAAAAATGTATGAGGAAGGGACCGTAGCGATGTGATTTAACATTTCAGCTTATCAAACCAGTAGACTGCCAAATATTCAAAAACTCTTATAAAAAGCCTGATAATGCGCTTTCCTATTGAACAAATCGTTTCTACGAATGCTCAACCAAAAAATATTGTTTTTGCTTGAGGGTTGGTGCAACCAGTTGGTTGTATGGATTGTCATACGTTTCTGCACGGACTGTCAAGAACAGTGAAACAAATATGCACTCGATAGAGGCAATGATTGCATGTTACTGTGGCGCTTGAAGTATGGCCTCAAATGATCGGGCATAAGTTTGGTAGATGTTTGATATCAGGCAGTAATGTGTGGTGCGGAGTGGTGTAAAGGAAAACAGGAGTGTGTTGACCTTGGTTACCTCTTGTTTCCGTAACACTTCACCACCAAAGAATTAGCCCTGCACAGCTGCTTCTTTGTTACAAAGCTGCAACTGCCCAACTTTGCAAACGCATCGTCATCTGCGCACATTTACCCATCAGGTCACTTGCTAGCTAATTGGCCTTCTGATCGGCCGCTTGCTTCAATCGTAAGGTGCTGCGAACGCTGACAGTCAATCGGATCGAAGGAAGTCCATTTAGTATCATGGCNTGCGTTTAGACTCGTTTGACAGTTAATCGGATTGAAGGAAGTCCATTTAGTATCATGGCTAATATTTGAAAATGATTTAGCTGCGCAGAATGAATCTATGGATCAGAGACTGTATTAATGTCGTTTACAGGTTCACAAGGTGAACCGTTGAGCGAAAATGTGTAAACGATTATGCGAAGAACCAATGAGCATATAGAGCCCGAATCAGCATTCGATTACATAACAGATTGAGACGGTATGAAGAAGTTGATGTACATAAATGTCAGCCTGAATATCCTGAATTTAAGTAGCAATAAAATTTCCTGCTCAACCAGCAGTCCTGCACAGATAATCATGACTACTTAAGTCTCCAAAAAGTCATAGTTATTGGCTCGTTTTGAATAGTGGACAACGGCCTCGTTCCCTTGAGGATGATACGTTGGGTGACGATGATGGTGGTGGCGGAGAGGTGTCATTCATGTGATGAGGTGCTCTCCATGGGGAGTGGACAAGCAGAGTGGACTATCAAAAAGATCTGCTTGCGGAGGAGCAACGAAGAATCGTTTTGTGTGAGAGTGATGGTCGTTTGCAGACGATCACTAATGAGCACAGGATGAATGGGGCACGAATTTCGTGCTCGGATGCGCGCATTCATATTGTACGATGCTGCTAGTGCAAAGGTTTGACCTGTTGCGATGATTGCTCATGCGCCAACACAATGTGACGCGTCCTATGCAACAAAGACAAGCGCATCAAATGGACAACCAATTTTGAATATGACCCTCCGTCCATCCCCGCTACCTCTGATAGTCTTACCCCTACCCCATTTCACATACGACTCATCGCTTCTTCCTGAATAGGGTAATTTATGATCGACTCCATAAATCTTTTTTTTTTTTTTTTTTATAGCACTCNCTCGTTTGTAATTGGGACTAGAATCTCTCCCTTCTTCGCTCCTAAGGCACAAGGGAAAGAGCATCATCCTTGCATTAAGTCGCTGTTCCTGGTAGCTTTGTAAAAATCGCTCGTGGAATTACCCCTTGATCGTTGCTTTCTCCTCCCTATAACCTCAACGCGTGACATAAAAAATATAAGCAAGCGATGGAAGTTTGCTGTAAATTTTTTCGATGAGCTGTCATCTAAAAGTGTGATGGCCATACAGCAGTACAGTAATCGTGAAATGGCGGCAGTTTATTATGAGCAATTCCAATAGTGTTTGAAACATTGATGCTGCAAGGATCTGAGAGTAGCGTTTACAACCGTGGTTTTTTCGCCAACCTTAGTGGAGATCTGGGCAGAGTTTCATGCTGAGGTCGGGAATATCACCCTCAGTTGATGAGCAAAGTTCACTGTCTAAGCTAGGAGGACACAAGATGAAAAGAACCACTCATTACGCAACATTTGTTCCGTGAAACATCCATTTGCCAACTTTTCGGCCATACGTTAAAACTACATCTTTCTGTAATACATCAAAGTCAGTCGCAGGATTTATTACTAGCTCATAAATTTCTAAATCAGCAGCAAGCAGTTTACAAGTAATGTTACAAGTTCAAATCAACTAATAATTTTAGACACCGTTAATATAATCGAACTTCTTCAGACAGAAGGGAGATCGGAAATTGGTAGACTTTGCTCGGAAGGATGTAACATGCTATTGGAGGTGCATCTGATGGAATAAGGTGGTGTGCCATCAGGCGTGTATGAAATTGCATCATCAAGCTTTTCAGTTCATTTTTAGATGGCATCTCACGGGGCTAATTTCTATATCACGTGAGTGAGTTTAGCATCTGAATGAGAACTGAGACATTGCCTTATCATTCGGCTTGGAAACTATTGAGAAAAATGGTGTAAAAATTTTGCTGTTTGTTTGCAATCACTCACATTTATGGAAATCAAGGCAGAAAACTGGCCAAGGCAGATGTTTCGAGAGCAGCTCAAAGTGTATGCTGATATAGTAGTCACCTGGTAGATTCGCAGACGCATCTGAAGATACGATATGCCCATTTGAACGATAGCAGCGTATCATTTATTATGAGCTATAAGCCTGTGCGAAGAAATAACAACATTGGACGAATTCCGCTCTAGACACACTGCCATCTACCTATGCCGAATGACAGCAGCATAAGGTGGAAGAGATGGAGCAACCCAAAGAGAGCAACTGACCTACGACTCCCTCAACTTTTGAGATTTGAGGTGTGAGGGTCGTAGTTTTTGATTCTGAATGTTGATAATTTGTACTATTCGAAAATAAACAAAAGAGTTTCATTGCAAATATGACATTCAAATTTATAGGACGATGCATACTACGAGAGGAGACGAAAAAACAACGATGCGGCGAAGAGGTCTCGCGATGCCCGCCGACAAAAAGAAGAAGCAATCGCAGCGCGTGCTGCCTTCCTCGAACAGGTAAGCTAGCCTATTCCTATCTTTCTTTTTTTCCACCTAATTGCAAAATTAGAACATACTGCATTTTATGTCTTATATGATGAACTCATTTTGGAATTCGTAAGGAATTTAAGTCAGTCTGCTGTGCACATGGAAAAGACACGTTTCGGAACGAAGCTACTTCATTGTGCTTATGTATTTCGTTTTTTTGTTTACATAAGAATGCAACTCACTCTCCTACAGGAAGAGAGTTAGCAAGGTACTCGATATATTGGATGCGGTAATGTTTCTGTCTTTATGTTAAGTTGTAAAATAGCAGTGACCACATGATGCAAATCCAAGACACATGAAGGAATATTATCCGTAAAGTTGAATTCGCCGATTTTTTGACGCATCCGGCAAAATCTAAAATCCGGAATAATCTGATCCGATCGTCTGCAGTACTTAAGCCAGGCAAAACATAAAAATATCAAACAGTTGACTATCTTATATATCACTTTTCTGCAGTTTTCATACAACTATAAATCATATGAAAAAAAAACGACCAAACTTCTAGTGCTCTTTTGGACTAACGGTTTTTCGCGTAGGTGGGAGGCAAAAAGAATGAAGAGCCGATATTTCTTTACTACCGTAAACGATCACTATTAATGAGTGGTTGCCGTTTTTCAGTTTAATAATCGGTAAAATATTTCGTCGTATTTCCAACGTGATTTTGTATTCAGAAATATTACAAGTGATCTACTGAGCACCCTCAAAATTCCCGTCGTTTTGGTCCTTTGAATGTAATATTTACTCATCGCTTATTTCATGTCCTTCACTATTGTTTCAAAGTCTTTAAAACTTCACTCATAGTTTATATTTGATTTATTATTTAAATCATTTTCTATTTTCAGGAGAACATTCAACTCCGGAGTCAAGTTGCACTACTGAAAAACGAAACTGCCAAGCTTCATCTAATGCTCTTCTCACAACCAAAAGTCTTCGAAAGTTTTCAGCAACTAAAAAACGAGCATTAAAACTACGAACATCATCGTCACTTCATAAATATAAGCGTATATCCTATGTACTGTTTTTGAAGCTCTCTCAGTTGCTATGCTTCTTCGATAAGTATGGGGCCTAACACGCAGTAGTCCCCGAATGAATCCCTTTCTATAATTTTTGGATGATGGAACAGCCGATACTTCTTCCTGCTGTCATCCTGAATTTTGCCACAATTTTGGAGTGAAAATTTTTCCCCTTCCTTTCTTAATAAATTACTGTTTCTCTAAAATCATAATCACGGGTTTGGTTTGAGGTGCTACAATATAGCCGTGCTATTGTTTAGCTCATTAGTCGTTGTGGTGAAAATAAGAGACATCGAAACGGGGCATTGCAACTCACAAGGGGTTCTCTAATTCTTCGAGTGCGTAGCTTCCATTTTTCTTCTTCCAGCGTTTTTTTCTTTTCTTTTTTTTGTTGAANCTTCTTCCAGCGTTTTTTTCTTTTCCTTTTTTTTGTTGAAGTTTTGTTTCATTGTTCCTTCAGACTGTTTTTCTTTTCTTCTGACAGCTTGTTTACGTTGGAAAATACAATTTCGCCTAGTCACCTCACAAACTTTCGATTCATGATTTGTTTGAAATTTACGGAAATGACCATCAAACTTCAGTAAATTATATGGACCATTTTTATGACCGGCCGAAATACATGGCGAACTGATAAACGTTTATGAAAAATATGACAGTCGCTTATCGTCTTATATAATTCTATAGAATATTGTTTACTATTTGAATCAAACGAAACTTCTGAATTTAAGCAGTTATTGATTTTCGTAAGTGTTGAGCGATCTTCGAGAAACTACCAACGTTCTGGAAGAGTGGCCATAGAGTACAATAAATTTTACTGTCATATTTGTGGATATTCCGTGAGAAGATGTTAATTAAGTGAAACATTTCAAAAGTGCTGATTTTAAATGAGCACCATATAGCATAAGAGAATGAATCTAAATCGAAAGAAAACACTTCAACGGAATTTCATATATATTAAAATTGCACTATTATAAATAGTGGTTATTTTCAGTTTTCGGTGCATTTGTTTGAGAGAATAACCATTCGTAGTGTCTTATTAGGACAACGTTTTGCCCATCGAGTAAAGTTGCTGCGATTGTTTATATTTATTCATATGTCTTAGGTCAACTATTTGTCTACATCTGCCTTATTCATCAGTATTCAGGTTTCATCATCTCTGCTAAGTTGAGATATTAAGTAGAACTTTACTAACCTTTATTGTATGTTTTCTATTTGTGTGCCAATCAAATGCGGATCTATGTTTATTGCCAATTTATGTGTAGTTGTGCCAAAAATTAGATTCGTTGAATGTTTTCTCTCTGGATGATCAGGTGTATTTGATTGACCTCAGGTATTGATTATTTGATTGACCTCAGGTATTG
>JAAVTS010002545.1:0-19873 GCA_022845575.1 Baylisascaris ailuri
AATTCCCTCAAAAAATCCACCTCCAAGAGGTAAGAAGTTCGAGATTCTAAAGCTTGACTGGCGTAAATCTAGGTCCAGTGAAAGTAGATGGCATGAATAGATTTACATAACGATGGGCAGTGAAATAATAGTTACTAATTCCTCTCCCCATCTTTCATCTCTCATCGTTATTTCTAGTTTACTTCCATTTTTTGCGATGATAATACACAACAATGAGCAATTTTTCAAATTGCAAACCACATTTCATACTTGCATATGTCATATTTTTGCACTTTGATTTGCATTCAATATGATTTTTAATTTGATTTAATTCAATTATAATTTTTATTACTGCGCTAGAGTACATCAATATGCCTCACTTGTAATGTTATGTGTTATTTCCGCAATTAAAGAGAATTTATTACAGACTTTAAGAGGTTTAAATAGCGATTTATTTGGACCCGATAAAAAGCAAGCATTTCCGGAAATTAAGGTGGGAGAGAAAAAAATTGTCGCTACTAATGATCCTAATTATCAGGTGAGTTCGTAAAAATGTAAAAATGTTGAATTAGATATATATTTTTTCCCAGAAAATTTTTCTCAATATTTATTTTATTCATAAATTTTCAATTTGGAATTTATATTAAAGAGAAAATACTTGTGAAAACCGTCGTTTCACTATTCAATTAGTTGTGGGCACATCTTCGTTGAATTATTGAAAGAAGTCTTTGACCACTGAGATGCGCGAATGGGCTCATATATCATATATTGTAGACAGTCGTCATACGATGAATTAGACTGCCGTTATTTTTGCTCTATCAAGAACGCAGAAGAGGTCAACAACCTCTGGTCACTCTAATAAAAATCATAAAGTCCCCTCACACTTCTTCTTCTATCCGCCTATGAATGAAAGTTAGAGTGGCTTTCGAATCACAACCATAATCGAAGTGTTTATCAACCTTTTTTTCTTCGTCTCTTTATCAAACGGTTGAGGATGTGATAAGTTCGATAATAAAAGTTAAGACAAACTTTAAAAAAAAAAATAACGCCTAAGGAAGAAAAAGAGAGAGACTTCAAAGAAAAGGCATAAATTTTGAAAAATTTTTCGCATATTTTCTATCAGACGAGATCAAAAACGATATAATATCAACAAACAAACATCGATCAACGTCCTCAAAAAAAAAACAAAAAAAAAACAAAAACAAAAAAAACAATCAGAAAGTAGAAGTTGAGAACCAAGAAAATACAAATCGCTTGTCATTAATGATCAATATCACTTCGATCAATCAAAAAACAATGAAATAGCATTTCTATAATATAAACTCTTACCAATATTCCCTTAATCAAAAAAAAGGAAATTCCCTTCCACTATCATTTATCACAATTAAATGGTAAAATAATCTGCTAATTCCTTTAATAGTAAAAAAAAGCTAACCTCAGTCAGACTCTTGTGGATTCGATCGGAATTTTAGGCAGATTATTTTAGAAAAAAAAAAAAAAAGATAGCGAGGAGGGGATTGGAAGAGATAAGAAGATGATAATAAGCTTAAATGCAACATGCTAATGTCACGCTCTCGTTATTGAATAAAGGAATAATAATCTAACACAAAATTGCAAACATAAGAAAAAAATTTTTAAAAAAGATGAAAATAACACAACATCGAATAAACACTGGAAAATGGAAACTACTTTTCGCCTTTCCCAACAACGAATCCACAAACATTTTTGATGAAATCTCATAGCAACTATCACAATTGAAAGTGAATTATATATTAAAAAACTTTGGCAATTAGATAACGAATAAAGTTTCATCCGTTCGTAAACAAATATTCAGTGGACGCAAGTTGGTCGTCGGTTGCTACGTTTCGATACGGTCCATAAGTTCAGAGAGAAACTGCGGTGCACATGCACCCATTTGCTCCATTTCTTCGACCTTTTCGGCGAGTTGATCGCGGATGATCATCTGAAAACAAAAACGACTCTCAAATTAGCATATCCCACATTGGAACAGATCGACTTAAAGCTCTCAAGGCCCGGAAGATCAATTTTGAAGTCTTTAGAGGCCAAGGGATCAATTTTGAAGCTGTTAAAGCCGAACAGACCAATTTTGGAGCTTTAAAAACTCAACAAACTGATTTTAAGGACCAATTTAGAAGCCGTTAAATCTCAACACAACAAAAGACTAATTTCAAGCTAATTAAAGCCTAACAGACCAATTTCGAACACTTTAAAGCCCATTCCAGACAAAATTAAAGCTCATATAGATAATGGTGTCAAATTAAAAGCCGTTCAACCCGCCTCTTCTAATGATTAAGCATTAAACCTGAGCGCTGTTAACGATCGCTCGAGCTTGTTTTCTACTGAGATGTTCCACCATAGAAACCAACACGTTCGGATCTGCTGTTGCAACTGCGCCAATCGTTTTGTATCCTTTAATCGAATCGTTTTACACCGATTTAAACAACAGAACAACATCAGTGGATCAATAGGAGACGATAGTATTCCAATTTGATTTCGCATGAGACACTATAAAGCAAACTGAGGAGCGAATAACCTACCAAAGATAATTACTTACTTCCCAAAGGCATATGTAAGTTATCAGTAAAAAATATAAATATAAAAAAGAACACACCCTAAGAAGAGATAAGAACATTTAGTAGGCTCACCACAATCATATAACTGTCGTGCTCGGCCTCGTTTAACACCATCGATAGCCAATAAAGGAATCAATTCTTGTTGACAGCAGTCGCGTAATCGTTTAACTAGATCAGGAAGCAAATGCTTCAAAGGCCATAGTTGCGGCACTTTCTGAAGCCATTTATGTATTATCATTTTACTTCTACCTCCTATACCAAATCGCATAAAATTCATGAAATCTACGGCCAGTTGCAGAAATAAAAACAAAAAATAAAAAAAAAACAAAACGCCAACAACTATAAACAATTTCGAAGAAAACTAAAATGCAAAATAATAAAGCAATAATAATGTTTTAACTTGAAATGATACTGTGCTCTGAAAGCCTTCTAATTACTTAACTGGAAGTTAAAAACTCGATTTTCAATAATTAATCACTCAATTAATTAGTCACTCAACAAATCGATGTCGAAGCCTACTCAATACAACTGCTAGGTGCTTAACAACTAAACAACTACTTAACAATTGGATTTGTAATACAAATTTCTGGTGGATAACCTCTGAGAAACGTGTGATCGATGAGGCTTGCGAGCACGTCGATTGAAGTGCACTTTGTAGCCATCCTCGTGCAACATGAAAATGTTCCGCAACACTCCATAGTGGCTCATCATCCCAGATATGACGCATCATAAATGCGATATATAAACGTAGAGCCGCTTCACCCGCTCTCTCAATTTTAATTATATCAACATTTGTGCTGCAGTTTTAATGTTCCTTTGACTTAATATTGATCCACTTTATTTCCACTTTCGTTCCTATTCCCCTATCCCCTGAGGGCATTCTAATTCATACATATATCTTTATATAGGCTACTAAAAATTCCTACACGAATTCTATACATTGCACCATTTATTATCTTCTTTGATCTTTCTGAAGCAAATACTTGTTTATTCTCCAAATAAATACATGTGAACCTTATTGCTTCTGAAGACACTATACCCAACTTAAAAAGACACCGATTTGCATGAATAAGTTGCATATCTACCTTTAGCATGACAAGTAAAAAGAAATAAAATGAACAAGACTAAACTTCGCGACAACATTTTTGATGCATCATTAAAAAATATATGGAAACAATGAATTTTCAAGTGTATTGAATGAGTGAAAACTTTTCGGAAATAACACTAAGAAATGCACTCACCAACTTTGGTCGTTCAACGAAGCATTTCACAAGATATTTTTCTTGAATACCCATTGTTCCCAATAATTTTTGTTCACTTATTGCAAGTGATTTATACTGCAAATATATAATATGATACAACTCAAAGAGAATTCCCTAATTTATAGTACTTCGAAATCGGGAATAGGCGAAGATAAGTAATGAGGGCGGAATTATTTTTTAATCTCATATTGTGATCAAGACAAATGATAGCACCCGAACAAAAGAATACTATAACTTGGGAACTTGCATAAAGAGAGAAAACAGAGATGGAAACCATTACAGGTGGCCTCCTCTACAATACTATAGTTTGAGAGATCAATTTCAATCGATGTGCAAGAGAAAGAAGCACCGATGAGGGATGACTCCGATGGAGCAGTGATCTGTTTATGGCGAAGAACAAAGAGAGGAGATGAACCGAGAATATCACCAGTTAGAAGTTGTTCTCTTATACAGTATCTCTTTGTACCGTACTAATTACGTTTTAATAAAGGAAGAACAACTAACCTCATCATAGAAGACGTTCCAATCCACATCGATGACAATATCAAATGGTATAATTGTGAATATTAAGTGGAAATGTGAAGATAGCACAATCCCCTTAAAATATGCCATACAGACACAAACTTTACCGCCCTATTAGCGGTAATATCAAACGCTAAAGCAAATAGCAAGGAAACTGGAAAAATGCTTTGTGTTTTTGACATTGCAAGCGATCGGATTTGACAAAAAAAAAAATCACATATTACAAATAAAACTGATAAAATAGGAATTTTCAAGCTAATATGTACCCAATATTCTTGCCGAATTTTTTCATAGCTTCCATTCAATCCATCATTAAGTAAGCAAAATCATCGACACTATATAAGCTTCATAGAGGAGTTCTTTACTCAATTTTTCAATAATTTGAAGAAAAAAAAACATATTTTCCTAACACCATAGATGCTAAGCGCAAAAATTCGAAAACTAAAAACTTATTAACATATCATTAACACTCTCCACCAATAGACTTTAATTTCACTTAGCATAAAATACAATGTGGATTAGAGATAAAAACAAGAGTTAACCATTGAAAGATTATCGAGAAGTGATGTATTAATAGCGAGTGCTGCAATCGGTGGAATATTTGCCGTGAACGCTGCGTCGCCGAGAATTGTCACCGAATATGTACCTGCCTGAAAATAAATATGCATAAATTTATTTATACAAATTACTTACTGCAATCGGAAAAAATTGTTTAAAGGATATAAATATGAAAAACAACAAAATAGAAATCAAATATACTCTGCAAAATATGCGAACAGAGAGGAATTATTCAAAGGCGACGAATATCTCATAACGAGAACAACATACCACGCTACAGCATATCATTTGCTTGTTAAGTAAATCGGTTACACATTCCTCAATAATGCTTGGCGTATTATCGTTTTGCATTCCAAATAGTGTGGTCGAGATTACAACACCAAAATGATCCATTGTATCGGCGATCTGTAAATCTAAGATTTATTTTTATTTTTTTTTCTTTATTTATTCGCCTACTTCGTCAATTTTATTTATTTATTTATTTATTTATTTATTCCATTTAATTCAAGCCCAAATTAATTATATATCAAAAAATCGAGATGCATTTTTATTCGCAACACGATGTACTTATAAAAATGAGCGAATTCAACAGTATCCTACAAATAGAACAACAACTAGTGCGAATCGATGCCTATGAAAAAACAGGAAAGAGAATTTTTTCCAACGAATAAGAAGGAATAAAGGGATAAACCTGCGATGCAAAAAAGAGTATGAAGGTGCATTTCAGCAACAAATCACCTTTACGATAGAACGTATTAAGCAGCTGAAATTTCTTATTACTTAACAATAAACAACTCTTAAAAAATGTAATTTTTTTCCATCTATCCAAAAAATAAATAAATAAATAATATGAACAAAACCTTTTCAATATTAAATTTAAAAACAAAACATATATCACCTTCGTGTAGTCGATGTGCTCTCTTATTACATTAAACAAAGAAGACATCATTAGGCGACCAAAGAGGAGCATAAGTTAGTCAAAACTACAGCACAATACTTGATTGCCGTTTGAAATAATGCCTCAAAACTGCAGTAACTTATCTCAGATGACAATAGCGAATATTTTTTGAAAATTGCAAAACAACTTCCACGAATAGAACCTTTAATGAGATGAGATCCAATAGAAACGTTGACAATAATGATCGATCGCATAGACCGCTTTTGCATTCCATCAAAGGACCAGCCAACATTTCACGAAACTATAAAAAAAAACAAAACAAAAAAAACATAAAAATCTAACCAATTTTAGTAGGCAAATTTTGCAATCGTCGTTTTTTCAGTTAAAAGAGCGAGTTGACATAGAGTATTGCTTAGTCTACTGTGAGCCACCTATTCATCCTTAGCTCCTAATATAAAGGATGGGAATTTTTTAAAGCAATATGGGGGAGTTGAAGGAAGAGAGAGCGGGAGATGCGCAAATCCACATAACAAACAGACATTACCTTCTTCCCTATATTAAACGGTCATAACCCCATCCTCGGGTAAATTTGAAACAATAGGCCACTATAACAAACCGAAAGAAACCATTGCTTAACAATAGTATTGATGGTAAGCGGGTAATGCAAGTGATATTTCGAGCAGACTCACCTTTGCCTCCTCATAGCCTGGATGAACAATTGTGATCGCATCGCCTCTATCGTCATATCCAGCCCTACCAGCACGACCCACCATTTGCAAATATTGAGCTTTCGATAAGGGCTCTCTACCAACCAATGGTGATTTTATAATCACTCTACGTGCTGGTAAATTCACACCAGCTGCTAGCGTCGACGTTGAGCATAAAATTCGTATTATGCCATCCTGTAAAATAAGGCCCGTGTCACCTCTTAAAAAAATGGGAATGAATGAGCGATATACTAAACAAAAACAATTTTAAACACAAAACAGTGACCTGGAAAGCGGATTCGATGATTTGTCGCTCATCGGCCGTAAGGCCACTGTGATGAAATGCGACACCTGCAAGGATTCCCATCTGAAGGGTGGTACACAATTTACCATCGACTTCTTCCATTAGCGCTGCGACGGACGCTTGCCGTTCTTCTTTGTGCAAATCTCGTAATGCCCTAAATTTAATTGCAAATTACCTTCATATCTTATTGAGTATAATTATCAGTGAAATATTAACACGCCTTCATCCAAAATTTGCTCAAGTTTTTCCCACTCAATCGAAGTTATCGACAGCTCAGAGAATCCTACTAGTTTCTGCCGAGAAAAAAAACCATTACTCCTCTCAACTCTAGTCGTAAATACAACAATAATTTTAAAAATACCAATAAAAAACCTCGGCTTGCTGATAAACGATACGAGATACAACTGATTACGTTGATAAACAGTTAAACAGTAAGGTGTAACTAACCTAGGCACTAAACGAGTCAATAATCGGCAAACGTTTTCACAATTTTGCTTCGTTGGGCAGAAAATAATAGCCGATCTTTTCGGTATTATATCTTGAAGTAGTGGCACTAAACCATCCGGATCTTTGCGGACAAGTTTCTAAAATACAACAACTAATTGAAACTTATCACATAAATAAAAAACATGCCTACAAACATAAAAGATGTACATAAATGTAAATGGATCAAGGTTTAAAAAAGTCAAGAGAGCATCAAAGAAAATGGCCTATTTTATATCGCCTTTTTTTCTGTCCCTTAAGGCAACGAAAATAAGAGTTGGGGAGACAAAGATAGGTGCATATAGCGATCGATAAGATCAACAACGATAAAAGTCCCATATTTATATTAAACATCACTCAATTTTCAGTTTTTCTTGAATAGTTATGGAAAAAACCTTCAAATAAGTTGCATTCACTTAAAAGAACTTTTCTATAAAACTCACAAAAATAATTGCAATAGGCATGTTCATATAAAACTTACATTCTCGCCAAGTTCCACTTCGGGAATCAACCTACCACCGATATCCACTTGAAATAAGGTGCTATTGATTTTCACCCTCTCCACTAGTTGTACCTATAAACACATACTTTTGCTTGGGTACGAAACTAGCAGCATTCATGGTATACCCTTTATGCATCAATAACGCTCTTCCAAACGCCGACATTTCCGCCAGTGAAGTTTTCTTCTGCCAATAGCAAAAAAATAAAAATAAAAAGAAACTACGCTATCAAACTATAAAAACACTCAAAAAATCCAATCAACTCATATGTCGTATTCCCACATGGTTACGGAGGCCGCAGAAGAAGAAAGGGAAAGAGGAAAGTTTGGGAAATGGATCGTTCAGGATCACATCTGTATTTTAGAAACTCTTACTGGAGTTTGTGGTATTACAGCCGATCGATAAAAAAATGGCCATGACATGCATTCTAATTTATATTCAAAGAAATTTTAGCAATATGTGGGAGAAAATTTTTTCAAACCGACAAACTTTCCTCATTGAGCAATCTATAAACCATCAACCAATCAATGAAAAGGCTGAATAGGTGGCTGAAATGTTTATGCCTTATAATTCTTCAATTATCTTCAGAAATAATGATTTAAACTTCACCATTGAATATTGCGTTGATCGTAGTTTGATTTTTTAAATTCATTTACCCCATATAAATGTAATACACCAAAGAAATAAATTTACCGGACGGAAATCGGTTGAGAATACCGATGCATGAAGGAATTGTGCTAATTCGTTTATATTGGCTAAAGTTGCCGATATTCCAACGATTTGACCACTTCCTGCAACGAATGCCTTCAATACCTTTGATGTTCGTTTCAGAAAAAGGGAAGGCATTCTCAGTCATATACACAAACGTACTAAATTCGATTGTTGTATTTATTACAACTTATAAGTGGAAAGTAAAAGAAGCAGTAAACATATTCAGTTTATGGAAACAAGGAAGTTCTATGTAGAGGCAATCCTGATTTTAAAATGTGTGGTGGAAATAAAAGTTAAAAAAATACCTCGATGCATGAACTTTGTAAGCGCTTGTTCAATAATTGCTCCACGAGAGCCTTCTCCAAGCATATGGAGCTAAAAATGGAAAACATTGAAGATTAGATGAACAAAATATACCTCTCCTAAATTAAACAATGAAATAGAGCGTATAATTTCTGGAAATGGAAAGAAAGGCTTGCCGCGATATTGGCGCAATATGCGCTTTTTATTATTCAACTCATGGAATCAACCAATTAAATGGTCGGATCTGATATACTATACAAAAAATGGCACATGCAAGCTTCATAACTTCCCATCCATAGCTATTCAAGCTTCATAACTTCCCATCCATAGCTCATAAGCGGCCTAATCAAGCGAAAGCAAAAAGGCTTGAGAGGCTACCTTATTCCCGAGATGATACCCATCAATCTCTTTGGCATAGCTTTTGCAATTACTGGAACGGGAGGGGTAAATTGCGAGAAATATGAAGTGTATAAGTCGATGGTTATCTCCACATGAGGGTGGAAAATAGAAACTGCTCCAAATAGAAGACAGTAGACTCATAAACTGTATAACACTAAAAGAATGATAGGACATATCCACCATGAGAAGCACTATGTCTCCAAGTACAATTCCCCTCTTCTCAAACCATCAAACGTCGAATTGCAAAGCAATGCAACATCAACAATCAAACTAGACTTGCCTCATCAACAACAATGATGCCCAATTCGTTGATACGACCTTGTTCGATTAGTGAATTTATAAGCATATTCGCCTTTTCAATTGTTGCCACATAAATAGATGATTTATTTCGGCGTTTTATTGGTGGCAATCGACCTGAAATCGATGTCTTTTGCAGTTGAAACTTATAATAACACAACGTACATCGTATGTATATAGCCTGGTAGAGATCTGAAGTAACAGCTACGCTCTGAAGGGACCGGGAATGGGAAGAAGGAGTAAGGAAGGATTTCACATCTTTTTTCGACTATATCTCTAGAATTGTGAATCATACTGCAAAAAACTAACCCATTTTTAGGCACCTTAACGCAAACTCTATCGAATGAACATAGTCCGCAAATATAATAGAAGAATGAGTTTCGAGGTTGTAAGTTTTATTTCATTTTATTTTTTTTTCCATAGAACAGCCAACCGTATTCCAAGTGAAAAGTATAGACTCGATGGGTTCATTTCGGCACACCATAGACCATATCATCAACGGATATGCAACTTATAAGCCATTTATGCTTTGAAATGATCAATTCCATGAAAAACAAAATCAATCGTTCGTTTTTAATTTTTATTAAACTAACTTCTTGTAAAAAAAGGTAACGAAGGCTCATAAAAACTCATTATTCGTTGGGGTTTCCATATGAGGGGGAAGAAGAGAGAGCAAAAAAGAGTTCCACTTTCTTCCACTGAAACTGCTAGCAATATATACAACAAATTCAAAGATCTCTAGTATAATACAAGAGAAATTACAACAATCATATGAAAATTACATGTTTTTGAACAAATTTTTCAAGTTTTCATAAATAATTTGCATATCACGCAATGAAACCGTTCTCAACCAAAAAAAAAAAAAAACGAAGAACGCAAAAATACACATTTCATCATAGACGAAGAGTTCGCTGAAGAAATTCAAAATAATACAACAAACCTTTATTTGCTGCATATTCCTCTATCAATAGTGGCAAAGATTCTTCGAAAATAGATAACGATTGAACCTGAAGTTCAATTTCCGTATTCAATAAAACTATAGTTACTCCCCAAAATATTTAAATTTATTTGAGCAAAAGGAAACTTGACTCTATAGCCATGAATTTATTTCCCACCCTTTGGGAAATTTCACTTAACTTTCCTAAAATGAACATTAAATGTTGTGCAAAAACAAGTCCAACACGCAGGATTGCAAACTATGAAAACAAAAATACCACGAAAAGCCATTAATTCCATCAAGAAGCAAAAAGGACCAAAAAAGGCTACGAAGGATCAAAAAATAGCGAGGCAGAGGAAGTGATTCTAACCATTGCACGACTTTGGTCCATAGAAAATCAACAGAAGTTTAAACTTTCTTGGATTTTTTGGTTTTTCGGCAAAACCATTAATCGTTTTTCTTTTCGATAAAAAGAAAGGAATAAACTTTCTTAATTATCACTCTTGTCCAACGTCCTGTAGTCATCGCTCATAAAAAAAAAAAAAACAAAACAACAACAACAACAACAACAACAAAACAAAAACAAAAACAAAAACAAAAAAAGAAGAAAAAATCTGACTTTTTTCTCATTCTTAACGCATAAGTTGTTACCTTTTCTTGTGCAATCGCCACATACGGTACCATAAGAATGCAACTCCTCTTCTTTATAATTGCCTCATGTATCATCAATATCTATAATAAACGATAGGTCGAATGAAGCGCGATATGAGTACCTTTCAATTCTACTTCAAAATATCAAGCAGTGTTTTTCACAGTCATAAACAACGCCTTGACTCTACTTCAAAAACATCCTTCAAAGAACCTGCCAACCCCTACCGTCGATTTCAGGTGGGAAGGGGTGAGGGGGGGGGAGGAGAAGGGGGAAGGATATTTTAAAATGGTTCAACAGTATCGTCTCCCAACCCCATTTTCGATTACGATCATTTTTATAGGAACTTGTAAGAGGATACCGTAAGTCAGTTTATAATTTTGATTTACAAAGTATCATCAAGAATATAACGATAACGATGGTTCACTAATAAAATCTTGCAATTCCATTGCAACAATGGTGAGGATATATATTAGAAAAGTTCCGTTTTCTACCATCAAACCTGGATAGATGGATGAGAACGACGTGGATAATGAGTGGAAATAAATAAAGCACCGATAATAAATTCAAGAAAAAAAAAACACGAACCTCAGCAATAAGCGTTTTGCCAGCACCCGTAGGTAATGATATAATCATATTCGCACCATTCAAAAGACAACTATTCGACAGACATTGTTTCTGCCAATCTAAATATGAGCTGTATTGATTGATTAGCTTACTATTAATTTTGAGATTTCAAGTAAACACTTCATTAAATTCATGATAACAATAATCAGCGAATAAAAAAGGTTCCCAAATAAGACAGGAATTAGATAGAAGGGTGCATATTCACTTTAGATAACACTAATTTAAAAAAAAAGAAAGAACTAAGCTTTATATTCTTACTCATTCATAAACATTTCACCAAAGCGTCAAAGCACAATCACATTTTACTAAGCAAACTTTCAAAGATCAACTTACCATAAAGGTTTTTAATTTTGCGCTTTTCTTGGTATAATTGCCAAATGTTATTAGGAAGATTGGTAAATAAAAACTCTTCGGGTGAAGATGGTGGTGTTTCATCTATCGCATGTTCATTGTTTGTTACTCGAATATCTGGCACCTATAATATAAGCTAGTTTAGAAATGTTTACGCTGATAGGTTTAAAAATGAATGAATAAAAACCTAAATTTGAGGATTTAAAGCTAAACTTGAAGTAAATTAAATGAACGATCATGAAATTAATAAACACACCTCAATAAAACGTCACCTTTTCCAGTTATTCCAATCGAATAAAGAATTTTAGACGAGAAAAAGATTGCCACTGATGGCGGCGGCAATGGGTCATTTGCGCCGCGGAACATCTCGGCCACAGGTATCAAAGCATAAACCTAACGATGAAAGTGACTCGCTATGAATCAAAGTCATATTTAATAAAACATAGTCGCGATCCACTCACGATTGGCTATATGTGGATTCGATTAAGCACAACTACGCTGATACTAACCTAATGTAATCACCTTTGACAGTGATCCATTACGAATGCATTAATAGCCTATAGAATCGACAGCAATATACCAGAATAAATAAATAAATAAATAAATAAATAAATAAATAAATAAATAAATAATCAACATGGAATATTATTGGCATCATCTGAAAGCATATAAATCGATCGTTTTCATTTGGCTATGCAATAATGGGCAAACAGACCTCTCTTTTAAGTGGAATACCAAATGAACGTTGCGGCATGACGGTTACTCGTAAAGGAGTATAACAGTTCGCCTGGATATCCGTCTTTGATTGGGACCTCCCAGATGAAGAAACTAAAAATAATACTTGAGAAGAAAGATGACTGATTATTTTTTTTAAATCGCTGAATAAATATGCACATTTATAGTTTCTCCATCTCTCGCAACTTCCGCCTCCTGAATGACCAACTACTCTAAGGAAAATCATTGATAACTATGAATTACTTTAAAAGATTTAAAAAAAAATTAAACTTATAACTTGTAAATATTACTGGACAATCGTCATGCTAGTAGGTGTTCCAACCAAATTGAAAATATTTGAGTGTAGAAAAATTTTACTCAAAAATTTGCTAAAAAGTCATTCGCAAAACTCAACAATCTATATTTTAAAAAAAATTAGAAATTTTATAGAAAAATAAAAAATAAAATCTACCACGAGTAATATTTGTTTCTTCTTGTGAAGTGATAGGATTCGAAGTGTCCTCCTTATTGATATGTGACCATATCTGCTCACTTTGGATTTCACCTAACGAACGTCTACAATAACGTCTGCTAGATGTTGCACTCTTCATTTCCTGAATTCTGAAAGCAAAACATTGAATTTCAGTCCGATTTTGGTATAGCTGAAAAATATTTCAGAGTTAAATATGATCAGCAAAATTTAATAAAAGAACTGCTGATATGATCGCTTTATTTTATCAACTTTCTACAACTAACCCTCATAAACTTCGATCTATACCTCTGCAGATTTGCAGAAAATCGACGCGAAAAAAACGATAGGTACCATCGGCTCCGTTTTCCCTCGCCCACCCATTCCCCCTCTTCCCATTCAACATCGAATAAAATCAAATCACTCCTATTTCCATTGTTGAGGTACAGATTATTAGTGTGTTAAAATTGTGATGAAAAAATGCACCACAGTGGAAATAACTCTGCATCTTATGAATGATACAATAAAAAAGATGCGAAATGACTTTATGCAGAAGAAATATGTATAAATTTTTTGCCAAAAAGAAGTGTTAAATCGTGTAAAAATTTTCAAATTATATGTTTTCAATAACTACACATGATTAGTATTGATTATCAATTACTATTGTTCACCTAGAAGTGTTGCTATCATGAAAACTCTAGATTAGATGAAGAAAAAATTAAGTGTACATCTAATATACTCACCTCGGAATGGGTCCAATTAATCGCTACACGGTTACGGATTAAATACGATTTAAGAAAGCCATCCACGAATAGGACCGGACTTAACTCATCACCATACGATTATGCGTTAAATCTGGCCACGTTTCTGATTGCTAAAGCGACCGGGTTAGAAGCAAGAAAAGGTTGAACCCAAACCTAGGATAGATTCGCAGAATCCAAATTGACAATAACAGAAGACGAACTGACCTGAGTGACCGTCGAAGTGGTGTTGAATTCAATGAAGAGCTGCTTCTCAGAGAACTACGATCTCTTCTATTGCTTCGTTTCAACGATGAGGCATCCTGTACCGCTACTTCAGATAGACCATCCGAAGATACACGCACTTCCTTCACCTTCAAATACCTTCTTGAACCCATCACTCGACAGCAACAACAAACATACACGAAATTGAAGTATGTAACGGATCATGAGCAATTTAAATTTAAATAATGCCGCATTAATGTTTCATATATTCCAGCACAAAATTGACTAAACTCACATTATCCAAATATCCATCGTTAATCGTTTGTCTTGTCGGTGAATATTATTGACAGGCGACCGCGAACGAAGTAGAGGATGCATGTGCCCTAAGGGATTTGAGGTGGGTAAGTTTATTAATCATATTAAATGCTCAAAGTTAGGGTATATGCTCAATTATCTAAACGACCTAGACTTTCTACTCATCTTTTAACGTCGAATGCCATTTAAAAACCAGCATTAATGTTGAACGCTGATAAAGTTTCATTCAAGTAGTATCGAAAATTGTTGAACAAAGCGATTCGCTTGCAATATTCGGACTGTTGCATTCCTTAAATGAATATAACCGTCTGGAATTTTATTTATTTATTTATTTATTTATTTATTTATTTATCTATTTATTTATTTATTTTTTTGCAATAATAAAGTTTTATCGCAAATAAACAAAACCATTTCATAAAAAGCAATGAACTGATATCAATAATGCTGGAAGCATTCGTAATTACGGTAAGTATACGGTAATTTAATGCATAAAATAAAGAAAAATTTATTTCGAACTTAGTGAATAAGTGCTCGCACAATTCTCACATACATGGACATAGAAGAAAGATGCAAAAACATAAAAATGATGCAAAAAAAAATATCCCAACTTCAATAAACTATGAACTATAAGCGCAGCGTTCTGATTTCAGACGGCCTTAGATAACTTTTACAAAGTGTCTGCGTCAAATGTCTGCGTCCAATCGTCTGTGTCCTAATGTCTGCGTGAAATCTCTGTGTCCAATCGTCTGTGTCCAGATGTCTGTGTCCAAACGTCTGCGTCAAATCGTCCGTGTCCAAACGTCTGCGTCAAATCGTCCGTGTCCAAACGTCTGCGTCAAATCGTCCGTGTCCAAACGTCTGCGTCAAATCGTCCGTGTCCAAACGTCTGCGTCAAATCGTCCGTGTCCAAACGTCTGCGTCAAATCGTCCGTGTCCAAACGTCTGCGTCAAATCGTCCGTGTCCAAACGTCTGCGTCAAATCGTCCGTGTCCAAACGTCTGCGTCCAATCGTCTGTGTTAAATGTGTTTGCAGTGGCGAAGCCTTCTTTTGCGATATCGATGTGCGTTTCATATCAATAAAATACGTCATTAAATTTGTATCGCCGATCAATTCTTTCTCAATTCTTCAATATTCAGATTTCCTCTATATGAATTACTAGTTGAAAATCTTTTAGATGTTATATATTAAAAACTTATAATTACTTCGCATCGCTCACTTTATTAAGCAAATCATTCGTCAGTTATTTGAATTGTTATATTTTTCGAATTATTGTTGATCCAATGCGCTATGTTTATTTATTCATTTATTTATTTATTTTTTTAAAATTTCGTTGTCAATAAAAAAAAATATCATCAAAAAATTTTTTTTCTGAGAGAAAAATTATTTTTGGAGAAGGAAAGAAATTTTTCAAAATTTACAAAAGAATATTTGAAAATTTATTAATTGAAAAAATTTATAATTTATTAAATTCATTCGTAGAATTTATTAAATTAAAAAAATATATATAATATTTATTCGAGTAGATCAATAAATATGCACAATAACAACTGATAAAGTGCTCAACAGTAGATCGGTGTGAATGATAGTTGATAAGATCACAACAATCGATACGAGTACACTACGAAATTCCACGCATAACACAGCCCACAAACGTTTGCTATACGAATGTTTTCTTCCTCATTCTGCGTAATTTTTGTATAATTTTTTTTTTCTTGGAAAACTTCTGCAAAAACCACATTATAAAGAACTCATGTGTGTCTGTTTGTTGGAGTATGTATGTGTATGTCTGTCTTCGAATGATTTCAA
Source organism: Baylisascaris ailuri (assembly GCA_022845575.1). NCBI lineage: Eukaryota > Metazoa > Nematoda > Chromadorea > Rhabditida > Ascarididae > Baylisascaris > Baylisascaris ailuri. The sequence goes on from JAAVTS010002545.1 coordinate 16,352, forward strand.
CTTATGAATCGTAACAGTTACAAACGACGAAATTTTCTACGCATAATCAATGCTAAAAAATGACCTCTCGATTCTAATTTTGCTTTCGTTGATTGCTGTCAAGACGAGTTTTTAATTGCGATAAAATTTGATAGTCAATTTTATTCCATAACCGGTCGGTCAGGGTCGAAAAATGAGTCTTAATTGACCATTCTCGTATATTTGCATTCTTCATCGAAAAAGCTCTAGACTCCATTTGTGTGACCGGTTGGTCTAGCACTGGCGAAAAAAAATTTTTTTTTGCACAAACCCAATTTGCTTGCCGAATGTGACCATGAAAGCGATCAACGTTGTGAAGAATCTCGCGCTTCAATTTGAAATCTGCTGGGTACGAGCAATGGAATGTCATCTGCAGCTTAGTGTAGTTCTATTGTGGGTTAGAGTTCGGTCGGTTCTTTTTTTAGCTGAGGGTTTTTTGTTTTTGTTCGAATCGTGTAGACGCCGTTTGTTGTACGAGTGACGCAACATTCTTGAGTAAGTATGACATTCAACTCTTCAGTTCGTCCAACTCCCCCTCCTCTCTTTTCCTGTCCTCAGGTAAACCCATCCACAAGTTTTCGAGAATGACTTCCAGAATTTTCGAGGTGCAACAATATGAAGACCTGAAGTTGTTCTCGACCTTCGTCGTCCATGATATGACTAAGGTGTGTTTTGGGCTCTCCACAACGGCTCCTCATGTTCGTTTGGCTCCGCCATCATCTTCCCGCATCTGGATCATCGAGTGGCTTTCGGGGTGCTTTATATATTAGTGCGTCGCTCGAACAAAGTGCATCTAATTCTTCGACGCAGGTGCGTTATGCAACTGAAGCGGTATGGTGGTTTTTTGACGGTGGTGAAAATGAAAGGTAACACTTTTTAGCATGCGATCGTTGTGGTCATTGTGGTCACTTGTGGTCAGTTAACAAGTCTATTGGAAATCTAGCTCACGAAACACTCTGAAAGAAATATTGCATTGATGGAAAAATAGCGGAAGACGGTATTTTCCATTGCGGTGATGAACTGATCGTGGAATTGTTCGTTTCAGCGATGAGTCTACGTGTACGATTCGATTCGGCGATACTTCGAGGTGACCTTAGCGGGAAATTGTTACAATTTACAAATTGTCGTTCGCTTCGAGGTTTACGTTTCACAGACGATGATATTATGGTGGAAGATGGACGTATTGTCGATGCGGCCGTCGTATTCTATGATCAACGACGACTTCCTGATATACAGATCGACTGTATGAAACATATCATTGCACCTGGATTCATCGATATTCAAATCAACGGTAACTTTCTCTCTTTGATGCTTATCATTTTTTTGTTTTATTTTTAGTTTATTTCTTCGTTTAGGCGGGTTTTGTTTCAAGAAAGAGTATTTCTTTACCGCATTATTTATGATATTCGTTTGCTTTCATTCCTTACTAGCGCAATTAGTAGTGTAACGAAATGAGAAAGGGGGAAGGGGGGGGGGGGGCGAGCAGAGAGACGAACCTAAGCAATTGAGAATAAAAGGTGACGGTGGAACGTGGTACCAAATTTTTCTTTATATATTTAATCCCGCTTGATTTCTCATTAAGTTTATAATCAATAAAAAAATCAACTTGCGTGAAAAATCGATATTCCGCATATCTCAACGTTTTTCATTAGTTGGAAAATGCAGAAAAATTCCATTTTTTTAAAGCTGCTTCATAGTATGTTTTCTTTCCGCTTAATAAAGCTTTCTAATAAAGGGTTATCAACACAGAATCCAGACTTCAATCCATACTTCAAAAATATGAAATAGAAAGTTTAAAATCAAGTATATATTCAAATTTCAGGTGCATATGGCATCGATTTTTCATCGTTATCGACAGAAGATTTTCTCGAGAAGCTGAATTTAGTGGCGTTACGTCTTCTAGAAACTGGTGTCACTTCATTTTGCCCTACATTCATCACTTCACCACCAAATGTCTATCACAAGGTTTATTGTTAAATTCTCTTTCTTATCTATTAAATTTTTGCATATTTTTTATGTAAATTTTCTCATAATTTACTGAACAAATATGCAAAACATAGCATCTAAGAGGTTTTTTAATGCAAACTTTTCGATAATATTTGGATTGGCTTATCTTGAATAAGGTGCAGAATGGTTATTTGATGAACAGTTGGCTCTTGTTGTTGATCCTTGTTTCGTCTGATCATTGCTTCCCTTGGCTTAAAAGTGAGGGGAACAATTTTGGTGGTTCATGACGTCATCGCTGCCTTACATGACGTAATCGTCATCGCTGCTTAATCCACCAGTAGATCGGACTTGTCGGCTTTTTTCTTTTTACACCTTTACCTATGTTTTGTTCTTCAGAAACAGTGATGAAGAGATGATATATAAGCGTTGACTGGGATATACCATTTGTGCTTATGGTATTTAAATATCTGCAATGAACAGAGGAAGGTGCAATTTTGAGTTCCTCATTGAAGCATCCTAGATTCGCCTCCTTAACTTCTTTATCTATTCTATTTTCATTATTTAATCGTTGATCAGTTTTTATATTGTTTCTAAACTTTGCAGGTGTTACCTTTAGTTGGCGAGATAAGAAGAGAAAGTGCAGGTGCAGCTGTTATTGGTAAATTTTTATGTATTCTTTTTTTCACTCGAATAATATTGTAAATTGAATAGTTCAAGCACTTCATTTATGTTTTTGCATTTTTCATTCGAATAATACTTCATTGTGAACGTCACCTTTGTAAGTGTTGTTTTAGAAAAATGTGTTGAAAAGGGTGTTTAATTTATTAATATCTAAAAAAAGGTACAAATATTTTGGTTGGATTATAGGTGCACATGTGGAAGGTCCATTTATATCTGTATTGAAGAAAGGTGCCCACCCAGAGCGACACGTAAAGAGTAGTCTTGGTGATGATCCGATTCGAACGATCAATGATATGTATGGATCGTTGGATAACGTCGCTATCGTTGGTTTTTTAACGTTGATAGTCCTTCGATATATGAGGAAATATCCTACTGTAATTTTTTTCGGCTTCTTTTCTATGGAAATTTCTATCAAAAAATGCTAAATTTTGATGGTAAAGAATAAACCAATGTACCAGAATATACTAAAATACCAGGGTATGCTAAAGTATGTGCTATTATGGCAAAGTTTACCAACGTACCATATACCAGAGTATACCGGTGTACCAATGCATCAGTATACCACTTGTGCGAATGTAATTTGGTGAGTGCAAAGAAAATAGAAAATAGTTGCAAACAGTTAGTGTTTATAGGTGGGCGTTTTATGTTTTGCCCAGGAAAAAATATTTTCTGCTTGATATACCTGGTCTTGATATACCCAACTGACAATTTAACCATTTGGCAATATAACTCAACATCGTTGGGTATTAGCCTAATAGGCTGTTAGGAACACTTTATGATGGCACAGCGTGCTTGCATTATTCGTTTCATTCTATCTTGATGTTTCTGAGAAGCACTTATTCCCAATGAGACAGACGGAGGGGGGGGGGGGGGAGG
>JAAVTS010002546.1:0-10226 GCA_022845575.1 Baylisascaris ailuri
CTCTTTATGGCATTTCGGAAGAATGAGTATTTTTCCATGAATGGTTGATAACGAAATCAAAGCCTAATACAAGATGTGGAATAGGATGGGTTATGTGAATGAATCTGATCGCATTCACAGTTCCATTACAATTGAGTAGAATTCCGGTATGCATTTAGTAATTGTTACAGTGGAAGTTAATAGTTTATCGACCATTGTCTTCTCATAACTTTGCCTTATCATGCATAAGATTTTCAAGTTGAGAGTCAGCGCTGGATAAGCCGGGGAAGCATTGCTCGATCGCAGTTATGATTCCAATTTGCAATATTCTTAAATTTCATCAACCTTTTTTCTATCAAACCATAACGGTTTCAATTTTTAGTGCCTTTTCGACTTTTTTAACGACAAAAAAAAACAATCTCTATGCATGAAAAATGTAGACTGTGACATCTATTCGGTTCATAGAAAAGAGAAACATTTGTAAAATATTTGCACAGGAAAATATTGCCTAAATAAATGCTCTGNATAAAGCGTGAAGCGTAAACAATGCGTTTCTCATCTCGTCGTCATATTTTTGCTGGCGTTAAATTGGTTCAGAGGATTTTCGTAATCACCAAATGTGACCTATTGAAATTCTTTACATCAAATCAGCTAGACGAATCTTGTTTTTATTTGCTCACTGAGAAAGTAGTGATTCGCATCGACTTTTTCGCTTATCGTTTTAATTATGTGTTGACGAACTTGCCGCGTCAGCTGCGCATCTCATAAGCTTTTGCAAGCTTATAGTGTAATGTGTATCGTATGAGGCTGTCGCATATTGTGCCTATCCATGAGATCTAATCCGGATAGAGACGTTTAAAAAGGCTGAAAAATTTGCATGTATTTTGATATATGTGAATTTTGGTATATATGTTGGTCGGTTCGATTCACAGAAAAATGAATAATTTTATGGAAGATTCATGCAGGCGGGTGGGGTGGATCAGCTGAAATACAGAGTGTCACTCAATATACGTTTTTCTTGACAGCTTGTAAAACTCGCTGATCAATGGTGTCCGTCCAATACAAGGTATATCTGTCGAATAGCTTGCACCCTCTTGAACTTTCACCTTATATTACCTGTGTGGAAGAAAAACAAGGTAATGTGTAATATTTGTGCAAAATTATCGCTGAATATAAGGTAAGGGACCATTTATCAAAATTCTTTACTGACAAAGTGAAATTCTCGAAATTCCACTCTCTTCAGAGCAGTCATCGCATGTGAGGGCCGCCTCACACCTCTCGAACGCAAATAATTGACACTAAAAAAATTTTTTTGAACAATGCTTTCCGATTCGGTTCAAAATACTCTCGCATTTTTGCTCGTAGACATTAGACGTATACGGATCGATAAATTGGAAAAAAGTACAAAGTAAACATTCTGTGCCTATTTTTCATGGTGATAATTGCATTAACGTGTCGCAAACGTGTTTCTAAGCGAACGAGCTTCTTTTTTATATATTCATTCACAAAAAAAAGAAAAAAATTGAAAAAACGCTTGTATCGTCAAGTCAACTAGCACTAATTCCATAAGATATTCCCTGTGAAAACTATAAGTGAGACGATGTATAGAAAGAAATGCTCCCTGGAAGTAGTGTATGAGTAATACATCTGAAAAGATCGAAATTATAGGCGGCGTAGCTTTGGGAGATTTAAATCATCTTAATGATTAAGCAGCATCCGAATCGGCTTCGTTAATAGTGACGTTGCCAATTGCTGTAATATAAACGAAAAAAAAAATCTTCAGCTCGAATCTGTTATTTGAAGAAGAGCAGCTAATTAGAGCAGAAAAAAACTGTGATCGAAAACCTTATAGTATGGGAATTTTGGAAAGCAACAACCCCATGCAAGCTTCTACGGATCGTTTTTTTTTTCAAATGCAAAATTCTTTAATGTTGCAACATGTCAGAAGGATTGATAGAGCAGGGACCTTGCGCTACTCTCACATCGGTGATGAAGAAATTTCAGGCTCTGTGGAGTTTGGCGTAGGCCTCCGCACCACCTCCCCCCCCCCCTTCCCCTTCCCATGGACTTGGAGTACCTCTCTAGAAGGTCGATGCCTGTGACCGCCACATGTTAGGAAGCCATGAATACAGGAGGTGAGCGGATATCATCTGAAAGATGATCTTTTCATTTCGAGGTAGTGACGGAGAGAAAAAATTGGTGAAAAAAAAAAATAAGCTGCCTCTATGAGCAATTTCATGTTTTAGAAAAAGCAAAAAGCAGGTTGGATGAGACGAAAGAGGATTAAAAAGTTCGAAGTTTGCGCATTCCAAGCTTTCAAGGGATCGAAAAGAAAGACCTAAGGGAAATTTATCACTTAAAGAATTGAGAAGAGGGGCAGCGAAATCTTTTCCTTCCCTTCCAATTGCGCTGCCAAATGAAGACAACAAAATGCTGCCAGATATTCAAAATAGTACTAAATACTCCGGAAACATTGCCTGAATATTCCATTTGCCATTGCAATTTACCAAAGCTTAAAAACTGCTGTTAAATTTTATCAGTTGGGATGGAAAACTGAAAAACTTTTGTCATTTTGCTCAGCGCATCAAACTCGAAGTTACAATTAGAAGTTGGTGAACCGGTCGAACAATAAGGATTGCCATGCAACAGCCACTTTAGAATACTGAGTTTTTTTTTTTGTTTTTTTAGATAATGGAAAATTCTTGCAGCAAAATCGAAGTTATCGACCAGGATTGCTTCCTTTCCAATTTTAGTTCAACATCACGTCGAAAGCACTGATGCCTTTGCCCTGATTTCGGCACAGATCGAAAAATTAACGAGAATAAAGCTGTGATAAGTTCAGAATATAAAGAAGGAGAACGAAAGAGAACTTTTCAACTACATGTTTTTGCAACCTCTTTATTCTATAAAATTCATCACTAAGTCATCTTTTCTTACCTAAATAACTGAGTAAGGGATACTGTCTAAAATGAAGTTGAATATAATCATTGTCTGAATAAAACAATAGAGGAATGAAAAGATTAAAACCCTTTGAGGAAAGACAACTATAAAATAAGTGCAAAAGATATGATAAATACTATGTACATGATAGGTGGACAACAACATTCAAATTTAGTGGCCCAGCGATGAAGTAATACGCTTATCGAACGAGGCGCAAATAGAACGCATACAAACATTAACGCACAGTGAATGTATAAGCGGATATTCCCCAGTTGATCGGAATTCATATCCTCTTAGGGATTAAGAAGATCCTTCCGAGTGCTCGACGCTTGCCTCGCCCTCCTCCATGTTTTCGCCCAACCGGTTCAGCCAAACGCTACATCGCTCGATCGTGCTCGCCTCGAATTTGAAAATCGTTTCAACCTAAATAAAAGCCTTGAAGAATATAAAAAATTCTTCGCCTCCAAGTGGAGTTCCTTTTTGTTATCCAATGCTTGCAAAAATTGCTTCATACGAAGGGATCTACAGGAATTTAGCCCATACATCACATTTCCTCGCACTTCCAGAAACGAATTACGATATACAAGCAATTCCTACTAGTATGGCAACCTGGAAAGTTGAGTAAACCGTGCATACTTACCTCGCATTAGAATTGGACAATGAATCCGATTAGACCTTTGAAGTATCCAGGAACAAAAGAGGCACTTTTCGATACAACGCCACAACACCTGTTTGCCTGTGAACAGGCCAAAAAATGTTTTCGGAGTAAAGAATACTTAAGTAGCTCTACCCTTATGTACTCAACTAGTAATTATGTCGCATTAAATTTCACCTCAGTTATCACGGTATCAATAGCCTGATCAATGGATTCAAGTAAAAAGCAGTATAGGCCAGGCGGAGTTGACACCCAAAGAACCCCGGTCGTTTTTGGACTGGCTATGAAAGTGTTCAAGCAATTCAAGGGAACAAATAAAATCTCCGGTAGTACCGATCATTAAATAATACCTACAACGGAAGCAAGTATTAGACTTCTTCGCTTACCTTCACCTGCTTTCAACGTCCCTATGAGAATCGCGACGTCGCTGACCTAAAATATTCATTGCGCTTGTTTTGATACTCCTGCACAAGGAACACAATTTTAAGCACTATGACAAGGACTCTGCCATGCAGTCAACAAACGTTTTCCCTTACCGACTTATTGTCTAAAGACTAGGAGAAGTCAAAATGAACATCAAGCATTTCGGAAATATAAGTCAGCAATGATCTTCACAGAATCTATTTCAATACAATAGGCGGGAACAGAAAGTAGCAATTAAATAAAGCAAACCTGCTCAACAATCTAACTGCCAACAACTAATTACAGCTTAACGCAGTGGCATCATCGCCCATAAATGGAATTACTATAAAAGTTCTTCGACGCGATTTGAATCTAAAAGGTGAAATTTTGGGATGCTTTGGCTAACTCATATGAAGCATTACTGCTATCCACTCTCCCCCTTCCCCCCCCCCCCACTCCTCAAACAACATGAAACTATAAGTATGAGCTATGTATACGCTACGCGACACAACTGTACACCAAAAAGCACAGCAACCGATAGTAAATTATGCCCTTTTCTTACACTTTGAAGAGCGTAAGAAAGTCGCCATTACCAGTCCCGATGGTCCCGAACTTAGATCCTTATTACGAATAAAACTTTCACTTGCCATCATAAAATAACCCTCTTCACAGTTAGCGAAAAAACAACAACTCCATCGAATATCGCTACTATTTTATGTGTTACACTGCATATCAAATTTAAGCGTTATAGGAGTTAATCGTAGTCATTTCAAAGACAGGTGAATTTTACCTATCACCTACGAGTCAAAAACCTCAACGGAACATCGAAAAAACAAGAGGCGGCATCTTCGCATGTGCAATATTTCCCGATTGTACGTATCCGCAGATTGCTGTGCCATGCCGCGACTACTGCATGAAATATGCAAATGCCTTCACATATTTTACCCAACCTTTTTACAGCTCCATAATAGGTTTGCTGAGTTTTCATAAAGAAAAAGAAAGACGAGAAGGGAGAAGGGTATTCGACGGAATAGGATGCCTGAGAAAGAAAATGATGAGAAAAGAAAGTGGAATAAAGTAGCATATCAGAAAGAAAAAAAAAAGACGCTAAGAAAAACATTTGCTAAAAATGAAAATATGCGCGCGAAGGCTGATCAACGTCATAAAACCATCTCTTCAAATGAAACATCTCCAATCCGCAAAGATCTGGAAAACCCTTTGGCAGACGAATGTATTCACCAACAATTTAACGCATTATGCTTAATTTCGCTCTCAGCGGCCAAACAAAGCACTTTCTTCTTCGCCGTAAAAAACCGACTAAAAGCCGTTCCCATGATTGTACCCCCTCAAAAAATCCTTTTTTCGTAGAAAATCATCACACCTTGTCACAATGGAAAATTATTTTGCAGATAAAGCAACTGGAATTGTAAACGTCGCCACAGTTCAACTGCTCTCTACTTTCCTCCGGTAATTCATTCAGCCAACCGATAAGGCATCCATTGCAATTCCACGCATTCAGCATTAACTTTAATTCATGTAGTTTCTTTGCCCTAAAAATAATCTAGATGAGATATGTTAATGATATGATGATAACGGTACTAAACAACTCTCAGATGACTGGCATCAGAAATTTTCCTGAAATACAATAATTGAAAAAAGGAGAAACGTGCCTGAAGAGATGGCACGATATGCGCTTTTTGCACACTGTCCAACTAACTAACCGCTCTCATAAATCATCAAACAAATAAAATGATGAACAATAGGACTCTCACAATTTAGCCAACCCTATGCTCACAAAAAAATTATTTCTAAGAACTTCCTTTTATAGGAATCAGCCAACGTAAGATGAAATTTCGAAGAGGAAAAAACACGCAATTTCTGGCACTTTGAAATGTCCCTACCACACTTAGAGGTCCGCAGATCAGCTTGAAATACGGATACGAACTCATTCCAAAGCGCACATTGTACTCAACAAATTCCGCAGTTCTTATTTTACTGGTTATGGAGGCGAAACTACCAGACACACAGATCGAACATACCTACATGTTCAGACATCTTACCCCGCCATAATGCTTTTTTGCAAAGCAATGCGCAAACATCTACTAATAATCCATCCGAGTCTGTGATAATCTCGGAACGGTGGTTAAATTCTATAAATTTCTAGAATTCTAATAAGTGAAAAGACCATGACATGATTGACCACCCTCATCTAAGGATCTATAACGAACAAAAAATAGGTGAGTGGGTGGAACTTCATAGCAGCAGAAAATAGAGTCTACCAATTTTCGAAAATGGAAACCATATTTTCCGTTAAAAAGTGTTGGAAACGACGGTCGTCCGAACGTACGATGCGAGGAGATTCCAAAAATTTTCGAAATGTTTGAAAAGATGTGAGAAGGGGGAGGGAGGGGGGGGGAGGAAGAATTCCCAATTTGCAAGCCGCACTAATAAAATACGATATCTTTGGACTGCACAATACTGATTACACAATGCTTTCATTTCAATTGTCAGGAAAACCGAAAAGACAACAATTCAGAAAAATCATTGCCTGCTGAAGAAGCCCTGCGGCAGATAACTCACCAACGAGTTTGAGATGCGGAATAAGCGCATGTGACTTGGCAAAGTTCCAATAATTGAACTCAACCAATGAGTTTCTGATAGATCCAACAACTGAAATAACAATCCTTATACATAATCCTTTCGGCTCAAAAATCCATGAATACTAAAGCAAGAAAAAAGAAACCCTTCCGCCATATATAAGAAAGTATATAATTGTAGCATAGTGGAAAAATTTTTTCTGATCAGCAGCGGTACTCCAACAGCAATGAATATAAAGCTATGTTACAGCCATCTGAAAATCTGCTCAAAATTTTTTGGCGTTTTGCCCATTCTCTCATTCATTTCTCGCAAATTTTTTGGTGCAGTGCTAAAGGCATTGAATTTTTCAAAAATACCCATTCTTTGTCTCACATCCAGAAATTGCACACAGTATTCAGAAACTGTTATAACTGAACTTCTTTTTAGCCAAACTATTGCTCTCCCGCTGCACACCACATCAGTGGCGTTTACGGTCGCCTTCCTTCTCTTTTTCTTTTTCAGCTTCCATGTCGGCTAAACTCTTTTCAAGCTCCATCTCAAGTTCCTCGTCCTCCCCGAAACTTCGATAGCTGCCAAAACGCCCTCGTCCCCTCCCCTCCTCAACCTAGCACACAGAACATGAACAAAGTACCCACCTAAGCTTCGAATATTGCGAGAAAAAGCGAAGAACAATAATGCATATGTAGGAAAAGGCCATAGGATACAGCTCTTTTTAAGCGGTTGAGCCAATCACCGCAAAAACGTTTTTCCAAATAAATTCACCCCAAAATCCTCTAATATATAGAGCCCTTGGGGTTTTATTCAACTCATATGTAGACGGAAAACCGTAAATAAAACAGTGCCACAAATCTCAGTGTAATGAAGCTGATATAGAATGAATGACTTAGAAACTTATAACGAGACATCTAAGACATGTAAAAAAAACTGAAAAACGTCTCAAGCCTATTAAACAGAGGCGATCATATATTTTAGACGTATCACGTACCTGTCGCAGAAATGGCGCGCCAAAAACATCCAAATCGATGACTTCCACAGCCGTATCTCGAAGTGATGAAACTTCTAAGATGAGGACAACCAACGATCTTCACTTCGAATAGCTGACATCCATTCAAATTCAGATTCCGAAGCGCTAACGGCGGAATCTCTCGCAACAACGGATTCGACGAGAGATTCATCTACTTCAGGCTAATAGGCCATCTGCTGCTTACGCTCGTTAACTCATTGTTCGATAAATCCAACACCTCAATGTGAGAAGGCATGTCGAATATAGACACCTAAAAGAAAACATCATTGAAGCAAACATCGATTGCATGGGATGAGTCGCTGCAAAAGCGAAGCACCTATCAATATAAATAGCACCGCTTCATATTACAGCTAAGACTTTACCTGTGCGAGGTTAATCACTCACCTTTAAATTTCCATAAGCGACGATAACGGTCCAAAGCGCAGAAATGATAGCGTTAATATTTTTGAATGCACCCGTTGCGCAATTAGTTCATAGTCACATGTGAATAACACATGACCATTTCTCCAACTCAACTCAACCGACACCGTCAAACACGCTTTGAATGGCTGTTTAACAAGATATTGCTACCTCAACTTTACTTCATCGAAGTCAACGGTAAATTACGGTCGCATTTTATAGGTAAATCCATCGCATTACGCAGGTAAATATAGGTGAAGGTAAATCGCACAGGCAAATCCAAAGCAAAAACGCCTCTTGCGATTCTAGTGCCCAAATATCAAAGAGGATGAAACTCTTTGCAACTAACAAGTGCAACGAAGAAAGTGGTACCAAAATTTGACCAAACAGATCGGAAAATCTTCGCTTATAGATTCGGCCTATATACACATTGTCGCAAATATTAAGAGGTGGAAGAGAAAAAGCTGCCTTGCCCCACGACGTTCAATTACGATCTTAAACTAACACTTTAACTAGCTAAACAAAATAAACCCTCCACATGCCTTGCACTCCCTTTGCAAATGCAAATTTTTGAGATTTATTATTGCAATGCCATGTCTCTGTGTACGTATGTGTTTATTTGTCTGTCTGCCTGCCTATCCGTCTGTCTGATAGTTTCAACTCGTAGACCTCCCAAGCCGAAGTTATAAAATTTAACGTATGTAACGTACACGACAAAACGACCTGTATTATATTACATATTGTTTCGAAAAGACTTGCGTTAGCTCAAACATGCTAAGAAACTTACATAATTTTCACAACGATCTGTTCACAACAAAAAAACTGAACCTTTGTGGAAGACTATCTATGAACAACCGGACCACTTAAAACAGGAAGACATTATTTCACACATTCTACCGTTCGTTGGCAATTTTTGAAAGTAATTGGCCAGATGAGCTGGATGTAGATGCAAACATTGTCCTAGCTAATTAGGCATTTTTCTTTATTTTCCAATCGGAGTTGAAATATCCAAGAAAATGCTTCAAGTTTATTTACAATGTTGCGCATGAAAAACATGCAAATTTTGGTAAACGATTATAGCATTTTTCAAAGTGAATTTTATCACTGGGAATTTCAGCATAAAACGTAGCCCGATTTTGTTTCAAAATTTAAACCTTATTTGCTATGGCAACTCCGATTAAACACGCTCAAATGGAACAATCGAACGTTCTTCGCAATCATTCTATAACATACTTCAGTGATTTGCTCGTCACTAATTAAATGAGGCATTTCTTTGTATTACCTCTCCAACCATCCTCTCTTTAAAAAAAACCATTTATTTAAAAAAAAGAACCTGATTGTGAGAAAGATTGAGTGATCGTAGAGATACAGGTAGGCATGTAAGCGAGTGAAGCAATGGAAGATCATTGAAAGATAGATCGAGTGAGGTGAGAGCAGGTGTGTTTTCGACCACCTCACAAAACTTTTCCATTTTGCCAGATAGTTGTCGCTAAGGTGCAAATTTTGCAATGCATAAAGCGCTTCACTCGTTGCAACACTGCGTATCCGACATCGATGCAAGAAAATTCTTTCCAGATGGCTGGCATTTGCTAACAAACCGATATCACACTCTTCCTACAACAAATAATTAAATCCCTTAAGGATGAACAATCAACCATTCAGCTTCAATAAAATACTGACCAGAAATTGAGGGGAAATAAGCCCAAAAGCGTGGGAATGTGAGAAAATTCCCAACAGATGCTAAAATTTCATATAAAACGATAGAAAAACTTTGAAAAACCCACAACCTTTTTTATAACATCTCTTCGATAATTCCATCGCCCCATTTCACCTTTTATTTCCCCTCAATTTTTGACCACTACTGAATATATTTTCTGCGCATAAATTTGCATATTAAAAACATAAACGTAAAACGAGCACTTCAACTAGCAATATACGAACAACGAATATATTTATCTAATCGTTGTTTTCTATTATCTCGACGCAAAGCGAATAAACCTACAAGAAGTATTTTAACAAAATAGCAATGGAATGAATAAAACACCCTAAAACTACAAATCAGGTGAATAGACACTCGACACATAACACTATTTTTTTATATCACTTGATCACTTGATAGGCCGGATTATCGAACGTTGTGCACGCTGTCGGCCACAGTGCATTTCCATTTTGGTCTCATCCTCGCCATTCTCGGCCAGGTTTTACCCCAATCGTTGTCAGGGTACTGAG
>JAAVTS010002547.1:12087-28257 GCA_022845575.1 Baylisascaris ailuri
AGAGACAGATATATACAAACAGCACTGCCTGTTGTTGTTGGACAGAGCTTCACACGTTATATTCGTATTTGCTACCACAAACATTTCTTCTGCACTCCCACAACTTGTCAAGTGCTGACGAAGCCGTTAGCTATGAAAGGTCGCATACATACACGCTTTTCACCCACTTGCACCGAACCTACCTCAATCAAAAAGTTTAGGTCTGGAGAGCTCAACCTCGCCATCGCTTTCATCAAGAAATCACCCCCACTGCCGACTCCCTCGTCTGAAAACTTTAGCCAAAGGCCAAAATTCCTTAAGATCTTCCGTATTATGTTGATGTTGGATTGATTGATTGACCCTAGCAATATATGTCGGAATGCCACGTTGAATTGATTATGAATTGATTATCGCGTAATAACTAGACAATTAGCATATTTACTTGTGTAAGGATGGGATTCTTCAGTAAAATTCGCATGCTTCCAATAGCGAAAAATTTCTTTGTATAAAAGTCAATCAAATCTGCAATCGTCGGAAAGGTGATATTCGGATCGAGCCCATATTGGAGATTAGCCTTGTTTTTGTGAACGATGACATGATGTACTCCTTTCCATCGCAGAGATAGACATAACTGTAAAACGCTACATTAGGAAACGTTGTTTTTATGCTTTAAAAGGATACGTTGCCATTGTCCTCTTTAAGAACGTTAAACGAAATGAAGTGCTAAAAAATACAACGAAAAAGGATTTAGATTTCCCAGAACGATAGAGCAATATACCCAAAGGGCATTTCAAACAGACGTCCTATAATCGGCATTAAAGCCTATCACAGCAAACAATAGCTCTCACTTATCGTAACGCTATTCATTATCTTTTATAATCTTAGAGAAATAATCCTTGTAGAATTGCTGTTTTAAAATTTATGAAATATTTGAATACATCGAATTCTAAATAGATCATCACTTTGTTATATTTTTAAGTGTCTGTCGTAAGGCCATAGGACCGATTATAAAAAGCTATTCTCTTTCCTAACAGTGGAAGCCAGCAAGTGAGAGCGTTTGTCCTTACGTGCATAAAAAAATCGCGAATGTTTATTTTTTTTTTAAAAAAAGATGCAAATCGCTTCAGAGACGGTCTACAAGAGGATTGATGCAGATCAGAGTGCTGCTGAAACTGTTATACGGGTGGCTGGCCTTTTCGTACTTCTTAGCGCAGTTTTCTGAAGGACCACTTAGTTTAGTGACAAGTCAATGCAGGGTTTCGACACTCGTCTAGTTTTTTGACGATCTTCATTTGGGAAGTTTTACTATTGCTATATTCGTGTTTCACATCGGTATGACCGGAATTCCTTTCAGCATGACTTTTCAGACATTTCATATATGTTGTAAATAAATCGTATTATCCAGTTCCAGAAATCGCTCATACCAGTCGCCAGCCGTATTTCCCTTGCTAAAGAGAAAGGTGTGATATCCTGGAGACGTCAAAAGTTCATCCTGATTAACCCATATTTCTCCGTTGATTTGCCCTATGTAACTAAGGCTATTACCGTAAACACTCCAACAGTTCAATCAGATCAATTGGCGTACTACTTGACTGATATATACATCTCATTTCCTCTCTTGCGTTGCCAAAATATATATTAGTCAGTTTTAGGATTTTCTTGACTGCTTTCTATTATCTCTTTTCTATTTTCACCGTTTCATTGTTTCACATCGCGTTGTCCTGTCTATATGCGATACTTCTTATTGAGTCGTTGCTAATATGTATATGAAATGTAAATCTATATGATGTGTTGTATAGAAGAAATGTTAAGCTTTTCCAGTAATCACTCCGTTAAAAAACAAACTCCGGAATTTTCATCCTGAAATTGTTGAATAGAAAGCTAGGAAATATGCTGATATTACGAAACGAAGTTTGTAGTGCATCTTCGAAAAGAAACTAAACTATAGTTGCGTCTTGAGGGAAATTTGGGGAACATACAGCCTAGAATACGATTATTAAGCTAACATTTCGATTGTCGCCACATGCGATCTCGGTTGTTCGCAAAAGGAAATCGCCATCCAACGCAAGTAGTGAATTTGCGTCTTCTCGTGGCATAAATCTAGAGATATTTATTTATTTATTAATTATTTATTTATTTATCTATCTATTTATTTATCTATTTATTTATATATTTATCTATTTAAGCATTTATTTATTCATCTATTTACTTACGCATTAATCGAAAGTGCACCTAATAGCCTTACCTCAGAATTTCTGACGATCGTGGTGTTTGAACAACGAAATCAACATGAATTTCTCCAGCATAGCACATTGCCCTCTTCATCATCTTCTCTCTCTCTCTCTTCCCCCCCCCCCCCAAAAAAAACACACACTACACTACGTTCACAGGTTTCCGCTCAAAATCATCGATTTGCAGTCTTATAAAGATCCAGTGGAGTCACAACATGTAATCTTTTATGTCACTCAGCAAAAACTGAAGGGATGCAAAATGACCTTAAGAAAATGAATTCGACGAGCATAGTTTTAATAAATAAAATATACAATTAACCCATGATAGTAATCCTCTTCTTGGATGACCACTTCGGGAGGTTGTACAGAATTGGGCAAAGAACGAAAATCCTCATCAATAAGTACGGTGGCAGGTGTTGTTGCAACAAGCTTATCATGCATTTCTTTCGGTACACCTTCGCCAAACACCTCTTTAATTTCTTTTTCACCACCATCTGAATTCTGAAATTGAACATTTATAGAAATCTATCCTAAACGTCGCTTTGATTTTCTAGATTCATTTTTTTCGGATTTAGCATTACAAAAAAGACAAGCAATTAATGCGCAAGTTTTGTAGTTCGTCCACCCTCTGCTCGCAGCTTTCAAACTGAAATCAACTAACCTAATTCGAATGAAATCCACAGGATGGTCGTCCAAGCTTATTTTTAGGTTCATTTATTAGCGCCTAAATTTTTGCCTCAACTAAACTGCCGATATTTGTATCCTCAAGAAATAATCTCATCAGCAAATCCATATACTCCGTACTAGTGAATCGGACCCACCAGTGTCTATGTAGCCGCAGCAATGCGTCTAGAAGGCCGAAGATGAAGGGAAGAGGGAAGAGGATAAACAAT
The DNA here is from genome assembly GCA_022845575.1 of Baylisascaris ailuri. NCBI lineage: Eukaryota > Metazoa > Nematoda > Chromadorea > Rhabditida > Ascarididae > Baylisascaris > Baylisascaris ailuri. Next base: position 15,191 of record JAAVTS010002547.1, read on the forward strand.
CGCGTCATTAAAACCTAACAGAAATAAAACTGCCACTTCGGGTGATTGTTGTGTTGCAGGATATTTGCGCCACAGTTGCTCAGGCCATAACAAATTTGCACTGAAAATTATGCCACGGATTTCCAAACAGTGCAGCGGAGTGGCGTGATCTTGCACGGTAGGCTAGTTGCGCCACTGAGATTTGCACCATAAGGTTTTTCTTCAATAAGAACTGCTAAAAAGCATACTTGTGTCACGGGGATCTATCATCACAAAGTTTGACGTCACAACACATTTGCTGGTGAATTGTTTCTCACCACTGGACTATAAGTTTTATGCAAATTTCAGCTGCTGAAGTGAAACTTCCCCAACAGGTCACCGAAACTCGCATGCAAATTTTGTAGAAAATGACAAGAAACCACGATCACTCGTCAATGTAACAATGGTCTTTTTTCTGGCACATTTTGCATGCGCTATATGCATGCGGATCTTTACTTCCTTGGTGCTTGTTCACCTCACTTCCTATGACAACCATTTTCATATACTCGTTTCACACATCTGAAAAAAAAAAATTTCCAGCCTACCGAAGTTCCCAGAATGAAGCCTAGCCCAGTCTTAAACAACTCCAGGACGCTAAAGTTTATAACATTCGGCGCAGTTTGGGGCGCATCCGCGGACAGTTGCGCCATGACGAATTTGTCCATCAGTGAATATATTGTGACTTTTCCATGCGTTCATTATGTGCAGGTAACCTCAAATATTCGATCAATAACTAAGAGTCATCACATTCGAATTCTTCGAAACCAGCTCCCTTTATTTGCATAATTCTCCATTGCAGAAAAAAAATGCAAAAAAAGCCTTTAGCTGCATATTGAAGTGACAGCTACCATTTCCTCTACAAATATAACACGGCGAGGAGTTACAAGAACCTCTCTAAAAACTGTCTGGGTTTAATTGAATATAGCACAGAATTGTTAAAATCTATTGTTAAATATTTTAGAGAGAAGTGTCTTGTTGAAAATTGCGAAATAAAAATGAGCAAAAGACAGAGTCACATAAGACAGCCTGCAAGGGTTTCGCATTGCTGCCTTATACATGTGACAGAGCTTCAAAAACAAGCGATTACTAAGATTGGTAGTTTGATATATCCATAAAACAAGCTGCTAATGATAAACTTGTGATACCTTATTTGCATGTTTTGAGGAAGGTGTTTTAGCGAGTGCGACTCCCTTCATGTCGGGCGATGAACCTGCATCATCAGCTGATCGCTTTTTTTGACCGCTTTCAGCCATATTTTGTGCCTCGACCTCCTGAATAATTGGATGGTGATAAGCACAGAAGTGATATCGCTTATGCGCATAAATTGGGTTGTCATATGAACCTTGCAAATGGCATGTCCGATAGAATGAATTTTACGGATTGCCAATACTACTCCTCAAATGCACAATAATAAAGCTTTTCAGATGCAAAATAACATTCCTAAAACTTCTAAAGCTCCAAAATAAATTCAAACTCGAACATGCTTCTAAACTATCCCAACACATCGTATTGAAATCTTTTTAATAATTCTAGTTAAGTCCATTTCGTCGAAAACGATAAATAAAAATCCGAATAGAACATTAAGGTATTGATGTTTCACTGCCTGAAATGGCAAACGATCAGCGACAGACCTAATGGAATTCTTCAAATTTTGAAAATAAATTTGCAATGAGCTCATTCCCACTCGTATTTCAGCAGATGAACCTATAATATGACTGTCATGCTCACCCAACTTCCCAACGATATAACCAAACAAGTAAAGACTACTACGTTGAGTTGTTTCTATGAGTTTATTTAATGAAAATCGGGGTTAGTTGCAAACACTCAAACCCGTTCCGGGGGAATTTTCTGAAGGTAAACTGGAGGCTCAACGCACCTATGCAAATGATGTAAGGTGTGCGAAAGCAAGCTCAAAATTTTTCAAATATTCCAACTATAGGCGCAAAAAAATTGTGTTTTCAGCTAAGGATGCCAACAGACCCCTCTTCCTCTTCTCTTGATATGATGCCCATGGCTATTTTTTATGGAAACGCTATACTTGGCAATACCAGTTTTCTATATATTGCACCGCCAAAAGAGCGCAATCTTCCCTGTCTTTGTTGTGTTACTTCTCAAGATTTTCAATGTAAAGGCAGATAGGAACCTTAGGTGTCACAACGGATTCTGCGTGGCGAGCTGGCTCACTCTCCTTGCTAGCCATTATCTGAAAGATGGACAAACAAACGTAACTCATATTAGGTATTCCTCACTCATTACTTATTGCCTATTACCTAACAAATATTCATCTAATGCATACGTCAGCAAATGTAGAAGATCTCATAGAGTTTGAAAGCTATGCGATATTTTCATTTTCACATGCGAATTTCGTATATTATCTTCCAAGTACCACTTGCGAATACTGACTATATTGAAGAATTAAACAACAAGCCGCAATGGGCTAATTACAATGTTCTCAATAGTTGACTGGTGCAACGTTGTGCTTAATGATAGGGCAATTATCAGATAAGGCAAAACGTTGCAAAATCCGCAATGACGAACTTGTTAAGCATATGACGATAATCGAATCCGTCCAACTGCTTTACAAGAAGTATGAAAACACAATGTTTAGATTAGAGGATGAAACTAAGAAGGACGTTTTGTTAGCGTAATTAGTCAAAATCAGCAAGCCGTCTTTATGTAAATCATGGTTTTTTTAAAAACATCAGTGAGTATGAAAACTCCGACCTGAAGAAAAAAACAACGAAAAAATCGATTTTGTCACTGGTAATGAGCAGCAACCTGGAGGCTAGATCTTTCTGAAATTCCTTTTTTTATATAGCTTGGATGCAACTCGTCGATCATTACCCCCTAACATGTACTGAAATGTTTTCCTAGTGGAGCAAATAAATGTGGGAGAGTGCCAATCTTAAGTCGTCCACTGCAATTGGAAACGGAGTGAATTCTTCTTGCATAAGAGTGAAAGTATCTGGTCCTTATTGAACTTCACTAAATTCAAATATGCAACTACCTCCATCGCGCCTGGTCTTTTTTTAAATTACACTCAAGTAAAACGCGAGTGAAATGTATTCATTTGTGTTCATACGAAACTATTCATCTTAATTTCATATATATTTACGCGACACTATTCATCTTACCTAAAACGTGAGAGCTGTTGGTTTCATTTCGTATATGCAGAGAAATATTTACAGCTTTGAAGGATAACCAGGAACCATCTTTGCACTCCACTGTCCTTGGTACCTCTTTTCCATGGTAGAGATATCTTAATAGAAACGTTCCCCGTGTTCACTACTGACGGCACAAAGACCGTCACGGAAGAATTTCAAGTGGGAATCCAAGAAATGCATTTTTTTAAAATAAATAATTTTTCTTTAAAAGAACCCAATAAATTTATATGGTTGTGAGAGTTCACCCACACCGTCGTAGTAGTTCAGGCTTGAAATTCCCCCCCCCCCCCAAAAAAAAAAAAATTTTCTCAACGTTTTTGAATGACTTCCATGCAAAATTTTCATTTGGCCTTAAAGATCTTCGGATTTCATCCATCGTCTCAATGAGATTTTTTAAAAAGCCCAAATTTTATATGAAGTACCTGTACCATGTCACAGTTCACTGCTGATCGATGTGCAACATTTGTAAGGGGTGATTAATAAATTGTATACCAACTATTTTCGTGCAGAGTAGAGAAGTGATAACCATAAGACACAGCAAACTTTCTACAAATGCCTTGAGGCAAGGGTCGGTGAACATAAAAGGACAGCGTATTTGCTTACATGAATGACATTAATGCGTTTCGAGCTGTTCCCGAAAGGTATCGTGGCGAGAGTGCTTCGGAATGTAGTCGGTTATAAGGAGTGCTCGGTGCTCATTGGCGTGGATGTTGGACTACTGCAGCTAAGGTTCTGTCGGAGCGACGTTCCCTCTTTGTCGCGTTATCCCCTCCGGCGTTTCCATTGTCGCTTTTATTAAGGCGTAATAAAAACCTTAACACCTTATCTTGTTTCCAGATTACAGCGCGATGTGGGAGTAGATTCTAACCTTTTAATCGAGAATTCGAAAGTTCGGCCTCATTCATAAACAACCTCAGACACTAAACAGCACTTTTTGAATCACTTTGAGTTAGAGAAATGGGTATTTTTTGTAAAAATGTTCATCTCGTCTTCCTCTTTTTGAGCTTCGGTAGCTGCTTTGGGTTCTCAATTACCTTTCACAGTCATATGTGTTCGACAACTTAGTGCAGATAAAACTTGATGCAGGTAACTACTACTCATCCATTTTATACTTGCGAAACAGGTATAATAGTCCAACAAAATACTTCAACATCTCGTCCACTATACTCAATTTCACAAAAGTTCAGAACCTGAATGGTTTTCGAAAGTGCACAAGTAGAGTCCCTTTCGGGAACATATACCGGTAAAAAATGGCGCATACAAACGATAACGAAGTGTCTCGTCTCACTCGACATCTTCATAATAGAAACTCTCAAAATGAATTCCTATTTCAGCACTCATTTCAATTTTCAAGCCATTTAGCAAGAAAGCAGTGACCAACAGCAAATGTTTTTACCGGAGCAGTCGATAATGACGGCTATAAAAATGAGTTGAAGACAGCGGATTTCATTTAAACATTAGAGCGGAAGACAGATGCTAAGCTTTCATGGAAATCAAAAGTAGATTTTAAATTAGCCTGCTGGTCTAAAATTTCAGGTCTAATATTTCGTTTCTGCTCGATTCAACAATCAAATTCAACATTCCCACTCAAATTTCCCAATTGATTTTTAATATTCGCCATCGAAATGTGGCCAGTAGATGATGCATAAATGCACAACATCAACTATTCGCTAAATTTTTATGCTGGTTGATAACGATGCACAGTAAAAATTGAACAGTTCGTGTCGCTTATCATATCTGAAGAAAAAAAATCTTTTAAAATATGAACAAAAAATGACCAATTTGACGAACAAAATTCTACACTCTACCACTACATCCAAACAAAAGCAAAAAACATAAACATCTAATGAAAAATAAATAAATAAAAAATTCACATTAGTGAAAGCAGCAAAAAATTTTTCCTCTCACCGTAGTCATCGAGATTTTGATGAAAGTATAGATAGTGATTTATTAATAGTTTCTCAAATGTTTATGGCAAAATAATAAAGATAAATTTTTTCACAACTGACATTCTGGAATCTCATAACGTCAGTTAATTATTCTCTTCTCAATAGGACAATAATATTTTAACATTTCAAATGTGATCAAAGTAAACAAAATGAACGTTACAAAAAAAAAGTATCGTAATTAAAAATACGAATTTCACCTCTACGCTTCTCATCAATATTTTAACCACTGATTCCGTACTCTGAAATATGCAATTTTTCAACGATATCGCCGAGCAATATTGATAACAACGGAAAAATGCTAGTGGGATGAAATGTCTAGGATGATGCAAGTATTTAGCATGAATATTCCAAATCTCTGACATGTGCTGAACTACTATAATATATGAAGTTTGCAGAGAGTGACGTTATTTTTGGTTACATCTGTCTGTGTACCTGTTTGGCTGTCCGGTCATTTCCAGTCGGAATTTGATGGTCCCTTAGTTCATGAAATAGGCATGCCATGAAAATCAAATCTGATGAGTCAAAGCTGAGGCGCCATTCAAACTTCTGCAAAATGAAAACGCAGTTTTTCTGCATCTTCGGGTGACCACAACTCTTTTCGGCATTTCTCGTCAACTCTAAAGACCGACAGTGTATAATATGCCATCAAGTTTCACACCTCTAGCTTTAATAGTTGCCGAGTTGAAATTGCCGTGCACATAGGGAGGCAGACGGACATACATATGCACAGGAATGAACGTCGTTAAGGTAATTTACTGATTATCGACTAGTTAAGAATGTTAAATGAGTGAAAAACTTTATAAAAACTTTTGCACCGCAAACGTTCCAGCTGTGAGAGTTGACAGCTGACTTTCTTATATTGTTGTGCTATTAACGTTTGCTTATTCAACAATATTTCATTACACTTACGTATTTAAAAAAATAAAAATAAAAAATTTCGACAGATTTGCTTAGTAGGATTTCAACGGAATAATTTCAACTGATTTCGCACCTCAACAAGCCAAAAAACTAACTGCCCTATACATGTCTACATATCGAAAAATGGGAAACCCTATCCCCCTTCCCCTCCCCACTCAGCGACATGGTTCTTTTAAACTGTTGTTAATGAAATAGTGACCGCCAACCTGTTCTACCTGTTACGAACGGGTCTTGCTCATCTATTCGTTTCTATGCTATGGCTCTCTTCAAGTAATCACTAGAAAGCGCTCTCCGCAACTAACGCTCTTATATTAGCAGACTGCGCACATCTAAAGGTGAAAGATGCAAACTTGTTTTGCTGAAAGATCGTCAGAAACATCTGTAGAGGTGTACTGAATGCCGTCACGCTCCTGGAACAACTCAGCACTGAAAATGCGCTAGCCACATAGCCCCTTCGCTCACATCATCTCCCGCCTCTCTATGCAGTACAAGAGTTGATCATAGTTGGTTGAAGAAAGTTCTGATCTGATCGTTAACGAATTCGACCAATACTGCTAGCAAGGGCTTTCTACCCGTTCAAACAGCTATAACGATGCGACCACTTCTACAAACCAGCTCGACAGGATATCAGGTTCATTGAGTGAAGAGTTAAACGAAGTTGATTAGCTGACCGTTGCATGCAACAAGGTGCTATAAATCGGGTACCCCTTGAAGTTGTTATACTTGCATTTTCAGATATACCTAGTGCTATTTGGACTCCTAATGAAATTATTCTAGTTAATAATAATGTTATGTCATATGTCGATGGTTAAGAATTCAAGATCTTAGCTAAACATCTCCACTGAACAAGGAGGTGAATGTTTCATCTATCTGCGCTAGGCACTTCAAAGTAATTAAAACCGTACCGAGAAAACGCAATGCCCCATTTGTCTATTCTGAAAACATCTTCAGTTTTCCATCAGATTTTTTCTACCTAAAATTTCTACAGAAGGTTTGATTTTATATTGGCATTCAGCTCGGTAAACATAACCTCGCTTTTTCTCACAAATATATCAATCGTATCACCATCGCTCAAAACTGTTTACTTGTCGAATAGAAATTTCCATATGTTCATAAGCTAATTCAAATAGACAACTTGAGAAGGGGGGAAAAAATAAACAAAACAAGAAACAACCGTTTTTTGTGAAGCATCGGGAACATTACGCGCTTCGACTGAACAAAGGGACATGAGGGCAGTCATCGACACGATACCAAACGACAATCCCACCATATTGCTCCTTTTGTGTCAAATTCGATGGGCGAATACCTAAATGAGTTTTGCATGAGTCTTCTTGATCTCTCTTTGTATATCATTTATTCTTCTCCGGATTAGCGAAAACGAGTAGAAAATCACATAAAAGACTAGAACTATGTTTATTCGTTCTATTAGCGAAAATAACCTGATAAGTTCGCTTACAAGCATATCACAACGATCGATTATCGATTCCCTAGTTGCAAACAGATAATGGACTTCTAATATAATCAGCGAAAAAGAACGAGGTAGTATTTCTTTTCGTTTCTAAGAAACGAAAAGAAATGAAATAGCATCGAGAACATGACTTCCTGCCAAACTTTGCATAGTCTTGAACATTGGAACAATACCGACTGACAAACTTCTTTGCTAACAATACTTGCAAAGAACGTTTGGTCAGCACACCTTCAATCGATAGGCATTTAAAATAAGATGGCTTATACAGCGGGATGAAGTGGCTAATTTGCATATGAAAGGAGACACATCAATTTTGCAGCTTTGCACTCCTTTATGAAAATTTGCGATCATTTGCTGCCAAGACTCACTTCACGACCATATCTTGCTATTCTCATTAATTTGCAATTTCTGAATTTAAATATTAGCGAGGCATTTATCAGTAATAAGCATCGAAAAATCTAATGTTGGTGAGTGCGAAGAGTCTGCCAGGTTTGCTCTTAACATTACATCTATCCGTAGCTTCGAGGAAATGTTGCAGTCACAGGAACCTATGTTTTCGCTCTGTCCCTTTGTATAGACTTAAACACTGGAATAATATCGACTGACAAACTTCTCAGCTAACAAAACTGTCGACATTCACCTCTTAGTACTACAGAAATTATATCTTCATAAGCATCTGCACTATTTTGACCAAAACATCAAGTAGTTATCAATGTGTTGATGTGAATGGAAAACTGGGAATGAAACGACTCCTTCTATATCTTCTAGAATTCAGGAAGGGGAAGAGGGGAGGGGAAGTGTTCCTTGTCTCAAATTTGTGAAGGTTATGCAGGGTACATTTCTGCTAGTTCGCGAATTCGCTAATACCCATAGCATCTTTTAAAGGTGGAAGCCAAACTATAAACTCACATTCTGCATTACCTACATTCGCTCCGCAAAATGAATGGTAAAGAAGAAGATAGAGAGATCGAAGAGGCAACCAAAGATTTCAAGCGATCACTGGTACCCATCTTCCTATTTCTGAGAAAACACGACTCAGCACCCGCTTTAATGTTTCTCATCACGTCCCTCTTCTTTTTATTATTGTCCACCCTTGACGAACATCTCTACAAAATATTTCTTGATGATGACCTCTTTATTCTAAAGGTATCATTATGTAAGAAAGTGCAGAGTCTTTCATCTTCAGCCCAAATTCAAGAAATCTAACTACCTGTGAGGTGGAAACGGAAGATGCTTGATGGCATGCAATTCCTCCTTGCAAATATCCTTCGACTATAACTGGGATCGGTCGCAATAACCTAGAAGACAGGATCTTGAAGGTGTTATATAGCAGTCGTTGAAGAGTTCTACTTTAGAGAAGGCGCGGTAAACCAAAGAAACGAAGAGACGCTTCGCCTCCTTCCATATCACCGCAACTCTATACAGGAAGGGAAAAGGTATGCCTCCATCCTTCCGAGAGTTTCTTATGAGCAAGTATTTGTCAAATATTTCTCATGTGGAAGTATTCTTAATCCGCGTTTAATTCAAAACTCAAAATTCCAAGACGGATAGTGCAGAAAGGATCAAATAAATGTACTGGTTTGATAGAGACCTTCCTAGTCAGGTTAGGTAAGCTTTTACGACCCAACAACAAGACACACTAATTTCACCCTCATTCGGTTTAAGGAAAGTTTTGATATGCAGCATGATCATTGATCACTAACAGTGACAACGCTCATGCGACCGACGATCGGCTAGCGTAACTAAGATTTGGTTTTGCAGTCAGAGGGTGAGATCTCACCTACCGATATCAGCTATAAGAGTGAACGAAGTGCGCATGACAGCGGTCTTAAGCAGCGCAGAAAGCATCAACGGGTTAAACGATCCATGTCCCCTCGCAACTTGTATTCTTTTATCACTTCATTCATACCTCTTACATCCCTCTAAGATTCATTCAAATTCATAAAATTTTCATCTGCTTTTTATTTACCTTCCTCTCTACCGCCGAGATGTTAAAATTATCCAGATGCCGGAATATTTCTGCATGACATTTTTTTAGATTAAGGAGTTGTGTTCATTTTTTGGGATAGGCAAAGCATGCTAAACGACAAAAACTGTTTAGTTGCATTGTCTAACGGCCATTAGCATCGTATATTGTAACATTAATAAGCATATAGTAAAGAAATTGTGGAAATTTGAAGCGAACTGTCCCGATTCGCTTCAAATTTCAGCTTTCTTGGGAAATCATTTTCAGATTAGCTCATGAGACAAGAGATATTGGCGTGGGAGTATCAAGCGACGATAGCGAACCACAAAATCTATGCCATCATTGTAACGTAAGTTCTCAAAAACTGTACTAATTTTCTCAACGAGTCGTTCATTTATCGACAGGACGGAAAATGGGCACTCCAAAAAGCAGTTTTTTCAACGCCAATAACCCATTAAAATGTTATTAATTCTCTTTGATTGCACTAACTACTTCAATTAAAACACGTCTTATATGCGTTACTTCTTTTCACGTTCTCTAGTTAGGTCAAGGGCAGCATAAGTATACAGCTCAACATATCTTACCCTAACTAACTAAGTGCATAAGCAATAACTTGAAAAGTCATTAATGATCTACAGACATCGAATATCAATCACATCGAATCATTTTCCATAATTTTGGCTTCATAACTAGCATTCTATTAGCGGTTACCATGAAAATCATGCAGTTTTGCTCCTGTAATAAAATTCTCGTAAGCTTAATCATGATATGTTTCGATCAGATCAAGCTGAATTTCTTATCTACAGAGCCTCACTTCGGTGCCACGATTATATCCACAGCCAAGTGAATATTTATACGACAAATATGACCAACCAGACAACGGTGCTGTAGGTTTTATTTTATAACTACGTTTCTTAAACCGGTATTTCCCCATGTTCATTCATGACTGAGGTTTTCTTGTGTTTTCTTGAATGCAATTTTTGAGCGAGCATCTTAACGATCAACAAAACTTTCCGTGAAACGATTTCGAAGAACGTACTGAAAAATTGTTCAGCAAAATATTGCAGCATTTTATAAAAATCACCTTGCATCAAAATTCATCTCTAAACCAAAATGCATGGAAAGATTTTAAATTACGGGTGTTTATTGCTGCCGTTCTTGAAATCGGAGTTCGTCAGGTTTTTTTGTACCTTATATTCTGACCTGATTTGCCAAGAACTTTGAGGAAATGCTTCCAAGTTTAAACGAAAATTATCGAATAAAGAAGCAATGAATGAATAAAGCAATGAATAAAGAAGCAAAATAAAGAAGTAAAACTATATAAACAGCGCAAATATGACCTATACACAAAAGAAGAGTGGAATATGATAGGAATCGACCGAAAAAACATTCGCTACGTACAGTTTCAATCCAGTCGCACATTTATTTTCGTCCAATGCACTGAACTACGAAATCATCCATACATTCAAATAAAATTTGTAGATAGTACCCACAATGCCGAGCATAGTATTCGAGCTTGAGCAAGTGCCATCGAAGAAGCTTTATTATTGTCGATGGACCATCTACTGGATACTGTGGATTATCACAATTGTTCTCTTCTATTTACTTATTAACAGAGACTACTATTGCCAATTTCTTGATGCGAATGCCTCATAATCAATGCCTCATCATATATTCTCCTATCTACTACAACACAAATCTTCACCTATTGTTTTATAACTATCTTTTAGTGTATAGTCATTTGTATTTGTTAGTACTATTATGATATGAATCTAGCGATAGCGATTAGCCATGAATCGATAGCCGAACTCATAGAACTGCAGCATTTATATTTTCACTGCATGAAGTTATACCAATGTACATTCAACATACTATTCGTTGTTCAATGGCACATCACAAAAAAAGATTTTTACAAAACTTGCATACAATCATAAGGAAAATAATGAGAATAGACAACTCAAAGAGCAAACGCATCAAAAAACAAAAAAAAAAAAATATTCTTGAAAGCGATATAAAAATATCCCCTAAAGAACTTTTTTGCCTTGTTTTAAATTAGTTCTTGATCATTTATATATTTCATCCACAGCACTTTATATATTTTGCAAATGAAAATCTAAAAAAAATACAAGCATAAAAATGTCTGTCATTTCAGCATACACCAAAAAAAAGCGAAATTTCTCTTCGTCTATCTTAATTGAACTCATCTATTCATCGCTAGCCAATACTGACTTCAAAAACCACATACTGCTCATGTATTTATTGCGTTGATAGTCACCGTTGTATGCATTTCTGTCTGTTCCCCTCGAAAAGTTGAATTCATATGTCAATTTGTTCGCATATTTCATTGAAAAAAAAACCCCCCAATCCGTTTATTGATTCATTTACCATTCCCAGATGATCGATATGAAAATGTTTTTGAGCGAATCGTTCAGGCCAATGTTAACATCTGTCGTTTTCAGCAAATGCTAATTAATTGATGGGCGAGGGAACAAAAATTTTCGAAATGAATAAATGCATTTCGAATGATGCAAATGCAGGAGAAAACGTATAAGTTCATCATCCTTTCAGAATAAAATAAATTTAAAAGGAACAATAGTTGAATCCAACTTACAAAGTTGAATTGATTTCTTAAAAGAAATGCAATACAAATGCATAAACAACATAACAAATAGCGTCAAGTAAGTATTCAAAAAGATATGTGAAAGTTGATGAATATGTGAAAAAACAGCAGCAATGGGTCACTAGGGGTAAGAAAATGAATCTGTATTCCTCCTAGTGCTTAGGCAATGCTAAATGGTGATAGCAGTTGAGTAAAACCATAGGATAAACAGCTGATAAAATGCCGTGAAGGTTGGCAGCTTGTATCTTGTGCATCTTTCAGTGGCCTTGTTTTACCTATTTTGCAGCACTCACGTGTGCAATAAGGTTTTTGATGAAAAAAAGGGTCGGAGGTGAGATTTCTCTGAGAAGTTTTAGTAGTTCTTTTCTGCATCAAATGACGATTCAGATACATAAAAGTTGTGAAACAAGACGACGCCAAGCAGCAAGCTACTTAATGGTTTAGCGTCAACAACGATTAGTTCCATGCTAGCAATAATTAGTGGAAGATGAATTGAGAACTACGAAGTTTTCAGTTTGCCAAAATGCGAACTGAAAACTCTACACATCTCTTAGATGCGAGTAAAAATCGGCGAGAAACATTTTTTTTTAGCGTACGAGAATGAATTTCATGAAAATATTGCTAATCAATGAAGAGAAATAAAACTACAAACGAACATTACACACAGAAAGTAGCACAGTGTACCTCCTACTCGCGTTCGTACTCAAGGTCGATCAGTTTCGCGATTGTGTTCAATTGTATGTTTGATGTGCCCTCGTAGATCGTTCCTTAAACGTTGATTACACATCACTCATTGTTGCTATTCGAAGTTAAACTAAACTCATTTTAACTGAATGACCGGTAGAAAAAAATTGAACAAAAAATGGCAAAGATTTAATAAATACATAAAACGACGAAGAACTGCAGCGTTCAATCAAGAACAACCGTGCGGACATCTGGCCACAACGTCACATATATCAGTTCT